>VZZY01004405.1:191043-205301 GCA_013400335.1 Eurystomus gularis
CGGGGGCCCGCGCAGCCCTGCCTCAGGCTCGCGGTGGAAGGGGCCTGTCCCTTCCCGGGGAGTCACCCCCGTCACTCCTGCCCCAGGCCGCGGTCCGTGAGGAATCGCTTGGAATTGCGCAGTTTGAGGGAGATTCCTGCGCTGTTCGTTGTGGGGGGCACAGGTTCCCCTGCTTGTGGTGTGACAGTTGTGTGTGTGGAAGTGAGGGAGACAGGTACTCTTAAAAACCGCAATGCAGTGTGTAAGTGTTGGCGTAAAAAAACCCCAGCTATTAAACCGATGGTCTTCCTTTGCTGTCAGAGAGAAAATCATGGTTACAAAGCTGACAGGAGCTTGTGCAGTGTTCTCATGGGTAGGATTTGCCGCCTTCACACATTTTTCTAAATACAGATTCCTCTTTCTAAGTTATTCCCAAATGCACTGTGGTACTGGGAAGGAACCTGGGCCCTCAGGCTTTTTTCTTCAAACATGTATATCTATTTAATGAGCTTTTGTTACACCTTGATTATAATCAAGTTAATTTGGTGGGCACAGTTTTCTAAGATACTTCAGTGTTTGAAGACTCCTCATGCAGGGCCTATCCTGATACTGGAGTGATGCTGAAATACAATCTTGCTTTGTTTTCAAAAACTCAACTGCCAGTTTGTTGACGTAGGTTTTGGCTATTTTCTTTTAGAAAAATTAGCAATTTCAGAGGAATGCAGGATGTCATGTGAGAACAAGTGAACAGCCCACTTAAGGCAGTAACAACAGTGATAAAGACCTACAAAATCCAACTTTGGGTCTGGTTGAAGGTTAATCTTATCCTGTTACCCAGTTTCTGATAATTTCGAGGTATCTTTAACTTATGCTTAGCATCTTATTCTTCAGAAGAATAAGAACTATTGCAGGAGAGTGTTTACATGCTAGTCAGTAGCTGGCTAGAATTTATTTCAACCTTGAAGCCAAGGATTTAATTTTATTTCAGAATTGTTACCACTGTTCCAGAAATTCTTGATAAACCTGTAAATATTTAGTTCCATGCACTTCTGTGTTTGTGGCAATGTGGCAACTTCAAAACTTGATAAAAATATTCACTTTCTCAGACCTGACTTCTACAGGAACCATTACATCTTTCTTTTGCATGAGAACAGAAGTTTTCAATTTTATTTTGTTTCACCGCTAATTATCTGATACTGATTTCGTAGTCTGTCTCTGATTAATTTTTCTTTCTGAATTAATAACCAACTTGCCCGGTCCTGTATCGCAGGGAAGATTATTTTTCTTGCCGTTAACTATTCTAGATCAGTCAATGCAATGATTTGTTCTGAAGTTTTAATATACTTTGTACTGTTTACTATCTCAACTACATATACATTTACCTTTTTCTGTAGGGTTTTCTTCTCAAGCCTTTGGCTACTTTTAATAAGGAGCAATGCAAACACTTTACAAATAAAGCTATCTTCTAGAAAACCCTACTGTGTTGATCTGATGCCCATGACACAAACGCTGCTAAGAATTGATTTTAGAAGTGGTTTAAATGAAAATAATTAATTACATTTATTTTGACACAGGTATGAAAACTCAATGGGGTCATGCAAAAATGTACTAAGTGAGCCTGTTGATGAGGAGGAAGGCTATAACGTGATGGTAAGACACTCGACTACTTTAACAGTGTGGTAGGATTTTTCCTACTGCAAGAAAAACTAATTTTTAGTGCTGGTACACATTGATAAATTGGTTCATTTGTACATTCTCTGAAAGTATTGATTCTAGAAAGGGAATCAGTTTAATTTATTAACAACATGATAAGAAACGTTCCAAAATGAATTCTACTGTAGAAGAAATCTGAGTATTTCTTCTGCTTTTGCATCATTTCTAGTTGTTAGTAGTTGTAGTAGCTAGTGTTAGTATATTGATTTTTTTAACTTTAAGACCTTTGTTTCAACTGATTCCCATGTTAAACTGCATTCATCCAACCTGTGCTCTAGCGTAAGACTAACAGAGTGGTGTTCTTTGGAGTAGCTGAGGTTAGAGCTGAAATAATTTTCTCTGAGGATGCAATGGGTGAAGCTGGTCATTTAGCTTACGGCAATGTATATATATGAACACCATTAAAACAAGAAACCTCATAAAAGGTCCTCTAATAGTCATAGCAGTGCAAAGACTAACAAAAATCTGCTATTTAAGGCTAAACAAACTTTTAGTCACTCCTTTTGCTGACAGATGATTGTATCTAGAGCACTTTGAAGAAGGTAACTTCTTTGGATGGTTAAGTAGCAAACAGAAGGGGTTCAGGCTGAGGAAGCATCAAAAACCTATCACTTCACTCGTATGGGGGAGGATATGTTTGCTCTTGTCTAGTCAAATGAAAAGACTGCATTGATACCCAATATGGCCCTTGGCGCAATAGTTTGCACTTCTTTGTGCCTGTATGCTTCCATGTTGCTAACTGCCCCATTAAGACCTCCTTTGAGGGTTTGATGTTTTCTTTTGACTGATGTCTAAGTTACAGAGACTAGAATTTAAAGTCAGGCTCTAGTTTCATGATACAAAGTACTTGGAAATGTCACGCTGAGATGCTTCTGCTTTCCCTATAAGCCTTTCTGGCTTGTGAAAAATGAAATAATTTCAAAAGTCAGTTTGATGTGGACTACTGCAAAGTTTTATACTTCCATGGGAGTAATGATCTCCAGAAATAAGGATGGAAAACAACTGTCTTGGTGGCAGTTGTGCAGAAAGGAACCTTTGGATTATAGAAAGTTCAACAAGATAAATTCTGCTTATATATTAGAAAGAGTTGGGTCCACTCTGATGAGGGGACAAGGACTTGGGGATTGGACTACACCTGCAGAGGTCCCTTCCAGGCTTTGTTAATTCTGTGACTCTAAGTCGCGCTGGTTTATCCGTGATACGTCCTGACATGTGTTATGATTATATCATAAGTGATGAAAAGTTAATACATGTTGCAAAAAACCCTAACAACCCCATGCGTTGTTTTGAGATGATAAAACGTGAGTATCATCTCTAAGACGTGAATAACCTGTCCACAGTGTTTAGTGTTGAGAAAGTCTTCACTGAATTGTTCATATCTGCTTTTGGACATTGTATTTCAAAGACAGCTGTGAATCAGAGTCTGTCTGGGAGAGAGGACTGTAAGTGCTCACATTCAGAAAACTTGAAATCTCAGATCTGGAAAACATGAGAAAAAAGTTTAAAGGAATAGGGATGATAGGCCTGGGAGCTAAGAAGACCAGTAAATGATGAAATGGAACACAACAGCATAAAAAAATAGGAAAGACAAAAATTCAGATGGTTTCCAAGTCCTCTTTGCTTGGCAAGAATGAGTGGGCTTATGCTGTAGACAAGCCATAGCTAAAGATTCGGTAGATTATGCTGACTGAACGCTGTCTGCTGGTGGAGGATTTTTAAAAAAAAAAAGCAATAAATGAGGAAAGATTTATTTGTTTACTTATTTAATTTTTGGCAGTTGGTGATGCCACAGATTAGCTTTACTTCCAGCTAAGGTGAATGCTTGGGTCTTTTTTGAAGATTTAAGAATAAATTAATGCAAAATGCAGTCTGAACATTCTTCTTTTGATTTAAGACAGACACATTTCAGAAGCAATTAAGTTAAAATTATTTGACTCTTTCCTGAAGTAAGCTACCACAGGTGTTTACATAGGGAGTTTACACAGTAGTTTAAAGTGATTTTAGAACAAGTATGTGACATTCATGGATTTTTAACTCTTAGATCAATGATGGGAAGTGTATCGTTATGAGCAAGGGATTAAAAACCCAAACCAAATGGGATTCAGCAGAAACGGTGACTCTTAATAATAATTCTTGGTAAGAATAGACAATTATATAGAATAAGAATAGACTAGAACCAATTTAGTACAGATTCTGTTTTTTTAATTTGCTTTGCTTGGGTTTTTTGGGGCCAAAATAGATAATTTGCTTAATTTGTTTTATTAGGTTTCCCAGAAGTTCACTTATCTAGCAGAGCTGGTTCTTTTTCTTTCTCTTTGTTTTATTACATGGTGGTATCTCTAGGTAGGTCTGTGGAGCACTAGATGGCACACTGCGGCTTTGGAACAAGCAATTGAGGACATCTGGATGAGAGAAACCCAAGTTAAATACTATTACATAAGCATTGAAGTAACACAAATGAGAAACTACTTTTATGTTTCCTACCACCTTAAAAATTACAGCCACTCATCTGCTATATTAATTTCTACTGTATTTTCTTTGTAAAGAGGTACTATAAAACGAAGTGATTGCAGGATTGAGTCATATGATGGTAAGAACAAGAAGAGGAAAAATGTGTCCTCTGATTAGTGCTATAGAAAAATCAGTCTGTTCTTGTCTTAAATATTTAGATGTATGTAACTTTGTGGTTAAGTTTGTCTGTGTTCAGACATAACTTGATAGACAATTTTGGGTTCTCACTATACATAAATTTATCATTACAGTATGTAGTTTGGCTTTATTTCAGACTTTTTTATGAGGAGTAACTTGATGCTGTAGAAGAGACAAAGTTTTATCTAACTGGCTTCTGTCAGTTGATAAAATTTTTAATATATTTAGGTTCAAGTGTTTTGTGATGGTGTATTTTGCAAGCACAAAGAAGTAAGCCTATTAGGTATATGAAGTTCAACCTCAGTATCTTTCATTCTGTCTTTCAACAGCTGCAGCTTTCTAGTAGTAACCACTAGTTTTAGTTGCCAGGAAATAATTTTTAGGTTCTTGTCTTCTCAGTGAAAGAGAGGTGGGGTTTTTATGCATGGTTCAGATGGTTCTGATGAATCTTGTGCCTTTCTCCAGTCAGCTGACATGTGTCTCTTGATCTCATGCAGCTTTTATCTTGAAGTTCTAATTAACACGAGGTAACTAAAACATTTGTGAAGTCTACTGTTATGCTCTAGCAGCATTGACAATCAATTAAGTGGAGGTTGAAAATGTGTGGTGCAGACATATCCATACTGAGGGCTGGGTAGTAGCTCTCATGTTGAATCAGTCTGCTTATCATGCAGAAAAATTGTTGTGAAAATGAATATGTACACTATGAATATGTATGTTTTTGATATTTGAGGAAAACTCCATACCCATGCACCCCTTTCTGTGTGGTTTAACACATCCATTGGATGAAACTAACATCTCAAAAAATTTATAAATAAGTTTTTGTTGGTTTTTTTTTTCATCTCTGTATTTCTTGTTCTCAGGCTTCTTTCCAACGCTCTAATAGCCATGACAAAGTGAGGAAAATAGTTGCAGAAGAGGGCCGTACAGCAAGGAACCTAATTGCGTGGAGCGTTCCACTGGAAAACAAAGAAGATGAGGGTATGTATTCAAGTCTTCCGCCAGCTTTTTCCACTTCCATCCCTTTGTCCACCGGAGTTGCTCACCTGGAAATGTGTTTCTTACATAGGATTTCTCTATAAAAAAAATAAATGGTTATGTTTAATTGTGAAGCTTTTTTCCAGAATGCACCCTGTAGTTGACAGGTCACTTCATAAAACTTTTTCAGTGCCAGATTAAAACTATTCATTTTGTTTGTAAGCCACATTTAAGACAGTTCTCTTTTGCTGATATAATCAAGATACTTGTGTGATATAATAATGTTGTCTTAAACTGATTGCTTTTAACTTGAGAATTCAGATTTGTAGGAGCAATCCAACAAAGTGCTGTCTATGCTCCAAAACACCCAAGTCTGGAAGTTCCTTTTGGTATCACTTTGGTAAACATCTGTGAAGAATCTTTAAGGAAGGGGCTGTGTGGGGACAGTTTTTGATAATACAAGTCCTCAGAACAGTGTTGTTACTGTTGTAATATTCTCTTGTGGTATGATGGCTTAAGGAGCCAGGAACTGACTTTAACTTTTATACTGCTCAAGCTGTTCCAGATGTCAGAATGCTGTTTTTGAGGACTTCATCTCAAGTATTTTTGTAGTTCACATGTCCCTCTACTGCTGCTTCTGAAATTTAGGAAGAAGTATCTAAAAGTTTTGTTGGTGTGGGGGATTTTTTGGTTTGTTTTTTTTTTGTTTTTTTTTTTTTTCTGTGAAGGTGGTTGAACACTGGAACAAGTCGCGCAGAGAAACTGTGGGCAGTCTTTGTCCCTGGGGTTGCTCAAAACCTGACTGGACATTGTCCTGGGCAGCGTGCTCTAGGTGACCCTGCTTTAAGCAGGGATGTTGGACTAGATAATCTTCAGGTGTTCCAGCCAACCTCAGCTGTTCTGTGATTCTGCCAGTGGAAAACCTATTTCTATGAAGGGTTATGTCTGAATTACAAGATAATTAACCCTGTGTCTGAGAAAACTGATACAAAATTAAAACTCTTCAGCTCGCTTTATGCGTTATGGTGTATTTATGATTTTTTAATTTTATTTTTTCTTAAGGTTGAAAAGTCTAAAGTCACAGAAGAGAGGGAGTTGCTTGAAAACCTGTTTAGGTGTTTGTACATGGACATTTGTATAGGTTTCACTGAGGAAACAGCGTTCAGTTTGGAAGGCATAGCTGCTCATCTTGAACAGTAACAGGCAGAATGACAGTTAACTTAGTTCATCAGCTAAACATCCGAAATCTAGTTACAAGTGTCCACGTTTACAAGCCTTGGTTTTGGATTCTAACTCTTTTCCTTCAGGGTTGCCCCAGCTTAGTACATTTTGTATAGTGGTATTTTTAGTGCTAACTGGTCAGCAGAAAAACACGTACAGCAAATCTTTGTTAGCTACACGTTGGAGAAAGCATGGAAGTAATTAAAGACTTGAGCATAATCTGCCTAAGTAGAACGCATACCTTCCAGCTTTGGGTCGCATGCAACAGCTATTCAGTTTATTGTTAGGAATATGTGGATTTTTAAGTGGGCCTGTTCTATGTACTTGCAGCAGCTTCATTTACGTCTGTCTCAAGAAGATGTATTTATCTACTTGCTAGTCTTGCACTGGTCTGCACATTCTTGAGTATGTTAGTAGATCCATTGGTATTATTGGACTAGTCACATATATCACTTAAGCAGAAAAGAATTGGGGCCCTAAGTATTTATAGACTTGAATTACTCTTCTAGGGAAGGTAATATTATGAATGAGTATGTGCAAAAGGAACACGGCATATATTTCTAACACTATTTTTGAGCTGCTTGTTTGAATTTCTATTTAAAGAGTCTGTTATTTTTTAATACTACCCTGCTTGTAATAGTCTTTTAGAAACTTCCAAGTAAGACTTTTTCCTTAAAAATGAGTGTATGTGCGTTGTAGGTTAATGTTTATTTTAATGTGTTCTGTCAAAACATGAAGAATCACTGTAAAAGTGAATTTTAAGCCTTTATTGAATAGTTATGTATGATCATGAAAATCCAATTAGCTGTATTACTTTCCTTCTTTGGCTTGTTTTAGCACCATTGTAACTCTTAATTTTTTTGTCACTGATGCTTTCTTCTTTTTCAAACTTTTTCATTAAATTATCCACTGACATTTTTGCACAATACAAAGAATCTGATGGTAATTGCCTGATGGAAAATTTCCCTGTGGAAAGGAACCTGTGGCTAATGAAATTCTGGCAGAGCCAGATCCTTTATCTCTTGACCCATGTCTTGGTGTAGAGGGTATATATGTTGGTGTCAGTGAGCTCTGATTCATTTTATGCTGATCTTTCAGTAGGTATTTTGTGCCTGAGGAATGATGCAGCAGTATTATGAATGAGGACAGTTCTGACTCATTCAGGGGTTGTGTAAATCAGGCCAAAGGTTCAGGTTGCCTGAGTCAGTCCTGCAACTATTCTGTATAAAGTAGGATTTTTGTCTTTGGGCAGTTCCTTCTGTTCATAATGTTCAGAGGTATTGCTTTGGCAGTAACAGTGTGTGATTTAACATTTTATGTCATGCACTGTTCTTCATCATGAGAATTTTTTTTTTTTTTCTGCAGAAACAGTGAGGGTATGGGCATTTACTATTACTGGTGGTAGTGTTATAGAAGCTTGATAAATTACAATGCTGGATTCATTTTTTCAGTTTGTATCCTAACCTTTTCTGTTTCCTTCAAAAATCATGTGCTTGCGTCTTCCTTACCATTTATTTTTCTCTCTGAGAGACTTGTGTATTTTATATAGAGGACATGGGTAGAAGAGCAATAATTAAAAGCATTGCAATCAAAACCTTCTAATTCCTTAATGGGAATATATAGTTCCTGTCAGTAAGAGATATTTCCTTAAAAAGGAGAGAGATTTTTGAAATGGTAGGTGACATTTCTGTTACATGTTTTGGAGCAGCAAGCACCCTTGTCATGTCAGATCTGAAATTCTAGTACGAAGGTGGAGGAATGACATAGGAACATCCAAAACGTGGCAATGGTCTAGAAGAGATAGTGACTGTTAACACATTTCAACTATTGAAATTAAAATACTCCTTCACAGAGTTCGTTAATATGCAGCAGATTCTGTTGGACAGACTAATTAACAGTACAGTTGACTCTGTGTCCTAGGAGGAGAGTCCTGCAGCTGTGAAAAATTCACTAGTCTGATATTCCGTCTCTAGAATTAAATTTGCATTACAAACCTGTGGCCACCAGTTGCCTGTTGCAGTCCCTTAGATCTTGTCCACCTCAGAAAACTGTGATCATGCTAATAGAAGATTTCAGAGTAAACACTGCACAAGTTTTACTACAAAATCCAATATTTTGGATATGATACGAGATATGAGCAAAAGTTAAAAACATCTTAGAGGCTTGACATTTAAATGTTAATGGAAGGTGAGGCACCTTTGGAACTTCAAGGGACATATCAAAAAATTGGAAAATCTTGCATTTGTCCCTGTTATCTTCTTATTTCCTATTTTTAAATAATCGTATGGGCTCTTGCCATATAGAATTCATTTGCAGATTAAGCATTTCAGGGTAAGGAAACATACTTTATTGGTTGAAATGTACCTGGCACACTTAGGGGAGCCGGCAGTCTAATCTATGGCTTAAGCAAGAGCCTGATGGAGTAAACAGGTTTTGCAGTATGTGATGGAAGTCATGAAACTTGGCTGTCTTTGGCCAAGTAAGGAACTTGTAAGAATCATGACTGAAAATGTTGTATGTAAGCCCTAGCAACTTGGATCTGATTGTAACTGGCAGAACATAACATGAAGGGAAGGATATTCTTTTAAGGCTCCTGAGTTTGAAACGGCGAATTTCACTGCAATGAATGGGAATGCAGTGTAGTGCCGGGAGCTGAACACAGGGCTGTTAGATTCTGGATGAGACAGTGACAGTGATTTTGTGCACAATGTGATTGCTGCAATTCAATCTGGAAGTGGTAAAACATGGAGAATTTTGGTTATATCCATGCTTGAAGGCAGTCATTTCTTCGGATCCTTGACATTGTAAAGTTAGAAAAATTGTATCTACTACTGCTCAACGAACTTCTAAAAAGATGGTTTGTAATAATATTAGAGACTTTGATATGCTTCCTCAGTTAAGGGGTCAAAAATAATCAGTCTCATCGGGTCGCTTTCTCCAGGCAGATGCCTCTGCCTTACTTTAAATGAGGTTCAGGCAACCAGGTCTTACCCAAGCCTCGTTTCTGTGAAAATGTTTTTTAAGGTGGACGATTGGACCAGCTGGGCTAGTAAGATAGGTTCTGGAATACAGACTGGTTATATGTAGCAAGGGTGCTATAATGTAGGTACTACATTTAAAGGTGACTCCCACATTTCTCTTATCAGTAAAACTGTCCGAAAGAGAGACATGAGGGGGATGGTTGTTGAGATTGTTAGTATAAAAGATAGCTTTTAAAAATAGTTTATCAATGGCATTTTTTTTTGAGATATTAGCACCTCGGTTTTTTGTGACAGGAAGGAAGCCTTCACAAACCGTAAGCCCTCTGTGCTTCATACATAATTACCAGACTGGGGGGAGATGGACTTCAAGTGTAAAACTTAACTGTAGCTCCCTGAGTGCTGCAAAACTTTGCTACTATAAAGTAGCAACTCAATAGCTAATGATCCTCTTTGGTCACTATTGTTTTCCTTAAAATTCAGTAAGTTGCTAGCAGGTAATGCCCTTTGTAAGTCATTGAGTTCCTCCTGTGCCTCTCAGCAATGCTAGCGTTGTGTAGTTACGTACCTGTGTTCACTGAACGTACATGTAACCACTGAGCAGTGCTCAACACAAGGTGTTGTCACTACTTGTGAATATAGAAGGACAAAAGCAGAAAGGAAGGTGTCTGCCAGTAATCAGAGGCACTTAATAGAAGAAGAAGAAGAAGAAGAAGAAGAAGAAGAGCTCAGAAATGTGGCTGCTGCTGAAATAGAGAACTTTTTGACTCATAGAGCCTAAGGAGAAGTTAGCCCTTACCACACACTGTTTGCTTTTTAGTTTTCAAAATGTGGTATTTACATAGGTTTTATTTTTTTTAAGTGTCTGCCTTACATAGAAAGTGTCTGGAAACTTGTTTTTGTCCTTACCGAGGACTTATTCAGACATTTCTCAGTTCTTAGATGATAGATTACTTTTCTGGTTTTTGTAGAATCTAAAGAGACTGCAACATTTTTTGTGTTTTCTAACCCTTTTTAACACACCCATATTTGTTTGTCTTTTCACTGTGCGAGTTCTGTATGCTGTTGCATTTTAAATCTTGTCTTTGCAGAATGTAAATCATGTCAGAAGAGAGACTTTGGTGACTGAAATATTTCAGTTATAACTCTGATGTGGAACTGATCTGCAGCTTAAGCTTTTTAGTGAATGGGAAGTTTTTATACAGGTGGTAGCTGAAACAGATTTTTTCCTGAATGCTGCTAAATTGAGTTAAATATATTAATTTGTACCTGTTGTTTTGGCTAATGTAGTGTTTAAAAAATGAATTATCAACAAATAATTTTTCATTTGTTTTAAAATTAAAGGCCTTGTTCCCTGGAATAGCCAGTGATGCAAGCCAGCTGTACAGATGCTGGATTATGACAGGTTTACAGCTGCTTTCCATAACCAGAGCCATGAAAAACAGCTGGACCCTGTTAGGGGATTTGGCCTAGGAACTACTAAAAACTCAGCTGCACAATTCTGAAATTCAAGAATGATCTCAATGGTCTAGGAAGGAACTATATTCAACTAATGCATTTATTTGCTTGACTTCATCTAGATAAATAATCTTGGAACTTTAACTTAGATGGAATCTGTCCTAGCGAGTGCTCCTGCCATAGTTAGTATTTTGTCTTAACCTGCTTAAATTTTTGGTAATCAGATCCTGTGATTTTAATGCTGTGCAAGCTAGATACTAAGTGGGAGGAATAACACTTAATTTTTTATTTTTTTAAAAAATTACCCCTGAGCAAATCTCAGAAGAGTAAATGCAAACATGTCAGGTAGGTCTAGTCTAACACAAATATATCTGTGCAAAGATAACTCTTAATCAGTTAAGAAATTGCCACCACCACAGCACTGAGATCTGAAGTCATCCCTTCTGACTGGGAATTTAAACTGATTTTGGAAGCATAGTTGCTAAAATCACTTCATATAAGCAGTGGAGGGAGACAAGTACATTTAAGGTGGCATTTCAGGGCTTAAGGGGACTGACTCGTGCTGTGAATGTTTTTCTCTCTTCCTTTGGGTACCTAAATGTAGGTGAACGAAACCCAGTCCTAAGTTATGTTTTTCCCCATCTTTCTTAGCAGAAAATACCTGAGTCTAATGATAATTTTTTTGAACAGTTTGAGAAAACCTAAATTATTGCTTTGGTTTTTCTTAAGAAAGATATTCCTTGTTTTAATTCTGTAATATATGATTGAACAGTCATTCAGGAACAGACCTTTTTTTCATCTATATAGAAAACTAGTATCATATTGGACATGTAGATTGTAGGGATATGATTTTCAGAGGCACTGAGCACTTGAAGGTAGGTTATCTGTGTTTAATGAAGTCTGTAATTCTTGCCTTTCTTTGGAATTTTTTTAGTTTTTGGTGTGTCTTCTGGCATTATCCATATCCTGAACTGTGGAGTATATATTCGGAATATACAATTTTACAAACCTCTTAACTCATAAATTGTGCCTATATCAGTACATTGCAAGATGAGATATGTGCATTTTAGAATGCTCTGTATAATTAAAACTTATTGTTGATTTAAACAGTTGCTTCTCCCACAGGAAAATCAAAATGGCAAGCTGGTGGAAAAACAAAGAGAGTGACTCAAGGAACACATAAGAATGCAAAACAGGTAGCTGCTTATTTTTTATTATAACGTAAGATTTACAACATAAATATATTTTGTGGTATCACTGATACATTACTGGCAGAATAATACACACATAAAACTGTGTGTACATAGTATTTTTAAAGCATACAAGTTTCAAAGTTAAGTGTTCAGAAGTTAAAAAGTGCCAGAATTTAGGTTATCTTCCTCAGCCTTTAGTTTTGGCTCTTCCTAACCTCTGGATGCATGACTTTTTGGCATTAAAGTTATTTTTAATATATTTAAATATATATTAAAAATAGATTTAATGTTATTTATAAAGTTCTGGCCAATAAAATGATACAAGCTATTCTTCCTATAAGCATGCTGTTTATGTAGAGCCTACCCTTCTGCCCAGTTTCTAATTTAAGGAAATGCTTTATTTCTTCACCTCATTTGCTAATGGCTGAAGTCAATATATCCTGTTTTGGAAAAAAAATAGCCCAGGTGAGTAAAATTTCTGAGAGTTATGACTGGAAAGCAAGTCCGAATGAGAAGTGTCAAGAAGAAACTGCTCTTATTTTTATCCATGAGTGACAATTTTTATTACATGACTGAAGTAATACCTCAGTCTTTCATCATGTTTAATATTTTAACATCTACTTTTCTTTGATTAATTGATTTAGCCATTAGTATGGCTTTAGCCATTTGATATTTGAAGACGGTGTCAGATTTTGATGATATGGCACATAGGAAAATGTTACTTGTTGGAAAAAAAAAAGGTTAAATAGGGATGTATTTGCATCTTCAAAACATAGGCATTTTATTTTCCTTATTTATTTTAGCAGCTGCTAACCTCATGTTCTCTCTTCACACACTAATATGTTGCAAACAGTGGGTATCGTGGCTTGCTTGTCTGTGAAAGTGGAATTTTATTGATGTAGTTGGTGGTCCCTGTAAGGGTTTGCCATCAGAACTTTTTGGGGGTAAGAGTCATGCGCTACATAGTTTGGGTTCTATTTTAGTCACTGGGGATTATGGTAAGTACTGAGTTTCCAGGAGAATACTTGGTTGTTACTCAGTGGTGCTGTGTGGGATTGCTATACTAAAACTATACTGTAGAAACAGTGCGTTCCTAGTGGGTATGATTAAGGGTTGAAACGACTTCTGAGTGTCCGTGCATCTTGGCACTTCCCTTTGGCGTTAAGCACCTTTATTTGTACTTCATTTCAGACTCTGAATACTGCTGCACATTGGTGGGTTTTTTCATTACTTTCATTGAGCCTTCAATTTTCCTTTACCTATAAATGGGCCACTAACTCAAGAAAATAAACTTACAAGAACTCTTTCATACAGTCTTATCAACCTCATCTTCCCTTCAGTAGGGTGCTGGTAAATCTACGTTCAATATGTTTTGACATCCTGAGAATAAATATACACTTCATGTTTTCCAGAACTCCAAGGCAAGTTACTGAAACTGTTTTGGAAAAAAAAAAAAAAGATTCAGTTTTAACATCACTTTCATCATCCACGCTGAATTACTTGGGATGTAAGAAGGAATGTTTCTTAACTCTGAAGGCACAAAAGCTTTGCATTTTCTGCAGTTGAAGGTTTTGACTGTCACTACAAGTGAGATACTATGAACTAGCCGTGTTGAATCTTTGCTGTTCCTCGGTGGGTTTTGTTGTTCTAGTGAGGACTAGTTTCAGTGTAGGCCTGCTACATGTCTCTATAAGCCATCATCACACCTTGGGTAAACGTGCCTATTATTTGAGGGTGGGGGCAGGCTAAGGTAAGCCATTTTTCTGGTTTGTTCATAAACACTATAATTGATTTATTTTTTTTTTTAATTTTTTTTTTAAATGTGTGATGGTTTGCAAAGTTGTTCAACATAGATTAAATTTTGGATAAGTGTATTGTCAAAGGCTAAGGGCTCTGAGATCACTCAGAAGATGCAAATGTAATAACTTGTATCCAGTTGAGAATGATAGGTAGAAATTTGCAGGATGGGAGCTTTATAACTCTGATTAGAAAAACTTAGTTCTGTGTCCTTGTGTCTTCCAGTGGAGAGAGGCTTGTGCCTCAACTAGTAGCTAAAGTGAAAAACCTGCTTTACTAAGGTCACATTTTA
>VZZY01004407.1:0-12063 GCA_013400335.1 Eurystomus gularis
GGCCCCACGTTGGTCACCAAAAAAAGGCTGTGATGATTTAGTCCCTGCCGGGGCCTGAGCACCATGTGCCACTGCACCCCCACTGCTGGCAGGGAAGGGAAAGCACAAAGCCCGGGATTGAGGTAAGGAGAATTTAATGTGATAACACACAAGAAACAATCAGAACGACAACAGTGAGCAAAACAAGGTGCAAAACAAGCGATACTGAGTGCACAGACAGGTGGACTAGACCCCATGGACCTGTGCACCCCTCACTCAGCATCACACAGTGTGGAACCAGCGCTGGGGACATGACATCAGCCATGGCTGTGGCTGCCCCCCAACTTCTGCTGAAAATTAACCCTGTCCTGGCTGAACCAGAATACTTGCCTAGAGATTTATTGAACAGGTAGATTCTAGGTAAGGTCCTTTGTATTTCCATGAAATGTCTTGAGGCATGGTATGAATATGCTATGTATCTTTTTGGGGGACTGAGTATGATCATAGCACTCTTCAACTTGTTGTACTGGAAAAATGTGTAAAGAAGGAAGACAGGAGTAGAGGTACTGTTTGCAGAAGTAATAATCAATTTATACCAGCTAAAGACTTCATCCATATGTCCTATAATTGGTGATCTAGCTGCTCCTTGAAGTTGACTCCATATTATGGTTCTAATTTGTATTTCTTGACTCCATCTGACTCCAACTGTTTCTTCTGGCTTTCTTTGGCAACTAAGGGGTAATAAAAAGAATTACTTTTTTCCTTTCTTTGTTTTGGGGATTTTTTGATGGTGATTTTTGTTTGGTGAATTTGTTTATTTGTGTGTTTTTTTCAGCCTTTTTCTAAAATTTCTAGAGAACAGCTTTGCTACTAGCAGCTGTAGTGTCACTAGTAGTGTCTACTAATGAGAGTTGTGCAAAGAGCACATTTACTGCTTGAGCTATATGTATGAAAGTCATGTTAATACAGCCCTCTTTTGATGTGTATATTTGAAGACTTTGAACTCCTGCATGAAATGTAGTTCCTGTCTTTGCTCAGTTCTCTTTAGAATACTCTTTCAGACAGAAAAATGAAGAGAGGGTTGCAATCAATGGCTCGCTGTTTGAGTGGAGACCAATGATGAGTGGTGTTCCCCAGGCATTGTTATGAGGACTGATACTGTTTAACATCTTTGTTGGTGACATAGACAGTGGGATTGAATGCACCCTCCAAAATGCAAGTTTGTCGACAACATCAAGCTATGTGGTGCAGCTGGCACACTGGAGGGAAGGGATGCCATCCAGAGGGACCTGGACAGGTTTGAGAGGTGGCCATGCCAACCTCATGAAGTTCAACATGGCCAAGTGCAAGGTCCTGCACCTGGGTCACGGCAGTCCAAAGCACAAATCCAGGCTGGGCAATGAGTGGATTGAGAGCAATCCTGAAGAGAACACCTTGGGGGTGCTGGTTGATGAAAAGCTCAACATGAGCTAGTGATGTGCAAGTGCAGCTCAGAAAACCAGCTGTATCCTGGGCCTGCATCAAAATAATTGTGTCCAGCAGGTCAAGGGAGGTGACACTACCTCTCTACTCTGCTCTGATGAGACCTCAGCTGAAGTACAGTCTTCAGCTCTGGGGATACCAGCATAAGAAAGACATAGACCTGTTTGAGCTGGTCCAGAGGAGGGCCACAAAGATGATCAGAGGGCTTGTCCTGGTTTGGCCAGGACAGGGTTACTTTTGTGTGGAGCCAGGTAATTCTATACCATGCTGACGTCATGCCCCGCGGCCAGCTCCGAGGAGGGGCCAGTTCCATTGGGGGCGGTTCAGTTGGAGTTCAGTTCGCTTTGGACTTCGCTCGGGTTCGGTCCCTCGCTGTTGTTCTCTGGTATTGTTTTTTTTTTTGTATTGCTCTTTTCTTACTGTTAATATTGTTCTTGTTAACTGCNGGCTGGAACACCTTTCCTATGAGGACAGGCTGAGAGAGTTGGGGTTGTTCAGCCTGGAGATGAGAAGGCTCCAGGAAGACCTTATAGCAGCCTTCCAGTACTTAAAAGAAGTCTACAGGGAAGATGGGGAGGGACTCTTTATCAGGGAGTATAATGATAGGACAAGGGCTAATGATTTCAAACTGTAAGAGAGTAGATTTAGATTAGAAATTAGGAAGAAGTTTTTCACTATGAGGGTGGTAAGGCACTGGAATAGGTTGCCCAGAGAAGTCATGGATTCCCCCTCCTTGGAAGTGTTCAAGACCAGATTGGATGGCGTTTTGAACAACCTGGTCTAGCGGAAGGTGCTCCTGCAATGGCAGGGGGGTTGGAATTAGATGCTCTTTAAGGTCCTTTCCAACCCAAACCATTCTATAATTCTATGATTTATATTGTGATAGCCCATTTGTTTATAGCACAAACTTCATGGGATTTGACTGAGGACTTTAAAGGTAGATGCAATGCTTTGCCTTTTTTTTCTTCCTAAAAGGAAGCTGTGGCTGTTTCTAAGTTTAGTTTTCTAGAGTAATATGATTATGACACTCCAGGGAGATATTTTTTAAAAGCCTATTTTGTCCAGCAGGTGTCACTCAATAATAAATAACCTTACAAGGATATTTCCAGTGCTAATCCTTAGGTAAGTGTCTTTGCTTCAGAAAGCCTTCAGAAACAATTACCCGCCTTGTCACTTATATACCCTAGGTAAAAGAAGGTTCAGATTACTATACCATACATTACTGAACCTTGAAATGAAGAAAACTTCAAAAGAAGTAGCTCTCATTTTGACTCAAGTTCAGTCTGAACAAAAACAATGGAAAGCATTGTAGCAAGAAGGGGGAGTTCTTACTCTGAAACTGGCATGGTGGTGATTAATGGCCATTAGCCACTCTGACATGGTTTAAGCAAAGGTTCTTTGATGAATGGCCCCCTGAAAACAGCTTGTAAAATATTTTTGTATATACTTTGTTTTTTAAACAAAAATTTTGTCTGCTCAGTATCCTATAGAAAATCTATTCTTTCTTTCATCTCAGTTAATTTTAACATTCTTAGGCAGAGCTGGAGAAATTAGGTGAAGTTTTGGCAGTGTAAGAAACAAAGGCAGTATGACTTTGGAAAGCCATTGGCAGCTGTGCTTATGGCAAAAAACATTAAAGGATGGAAAAAGTAGTCATTCTTGCTAAAGTGCACTCAGTTGCCTTTGCAACTTTTTTCCTTTTTTAATTCAAAAGTTAAGAGTTACACATTTTTACCCTAAGTGCAGGAAAAAGGAAAAATAACTGCAACCACATAAATGAACCACAAACGCCACGTGCTGAGCTGGGAAGGGTCTATGATATGTGAGAAGCCGTGGTTTATAGGAGTACAAGACTAGTGATGGTTGGGTGATATGTTTAATTACAGTTAAAGAGCATTTATGCCCTTAGGCTATATCTGCTTGATTCACGCAACTTCTAATCAACAACAGGTCTTCAATAAACCACATGGACAGCACACTACAATGATGTGTCAGCATTTGCTTTTGGATATCTAGATAGAGCTAACGTCGTACAGACTGGTGCCTTTGATGGTAACAAAGTACTATGTCACTGTAGTGTAAATTTTCTTGTTATATCTGGAATCTGAAATGGCTTAAGCTTTCAAAATTAGGGAATGATAGGGATGTAAGAATTCTCCAATTATCTGCATGAAACTACAGGAGGGGCAGAAATTGGTAGAAACACTGGAAGTGGTAGAGAGCAATGAACTCTATGTTTCCTCTGGAAAAAAAACATGCTCACACTCTCAGTGCTTGTCTTAATAGCTGCCTATGGACAAATCTATCCAAGACAGATGAGATGCTGTCTGGCTGAGAAGGGACTGTTTTGGAGAATTTGTGTCCTACTGAGGCATTTTCATATGTAAAAATTTCAATGGTGTGAGCCAGGAAATAGAATACCTCTTGAAAAACTACAGCTCATACCAAAAAAAGAAGCCACCTTTAGAATCTATCAGCAGAAGATCCACCCTTCCACTTTGTTAAGTTGGCTGCAATATACAGATCTATTTGAGGTTCTGCTTCAGTGACTAGCACTGTTTAGCTGAAAAATAACTTTTTTCTTTATAAGTACCTTATATTAGAATAAGTAATCTGTGATGAGATGTAGAGAAAGCTGGCAGTACTGCTGATAGGTGTATTCAAGATGGAGGTAGACTTTTCCTTTCAGATGTGAATAGCTAACCCAATGCAGAGCATGTTAATGAGGGATTCTGTCGGGGGGAAGCGGCCAGAGTAACGATGTATTCCAATGTGGATAGAATCGTCCTCCCTTTATTGTTCAAATCGTGTGTATTTATAGTACAAAAGCGAAAGCATGCGCTTAGCCCTTACACATAATTGGTTATGTCCCCATAATCATGCAACCCACCCCCTAACATACTTGGTTCAGGCTTCTTGTTCACGCAGTCTTACATTGCTCAGTCCAACCCCCTTTGCAGATAGAACTTTCCTGGGAAAGTTCTGTTTTCTTGCAAACTGCTGTATTCTTTCTTCTTCTTATCTTTCCTTCAAGGACGCTTCAGGGTCGTCGACTAAGCTTCGAAGTCTGGATTGTTCACTGTAATTAAGTCATGTCCTCTCTCACTCAAAAATTCCTCCACAGGATTCAGCTTTGGTTACAAACAAAAACCAAAACTTCTTTATGGGGAAAGTAGCCAGAATAAACAGGGAACTACTTGTTCTCAAAATTAAAATAAAACTAGCTCTGTGACTCAGGTTATCCTCGCACAGTTGCTCATGTATATACAAACAATCTTTCTGAGAATGAAAATCCTATAAATTAAGCTGCTTCTCTTACATACAGAGTAGGAAGAATTAAAGAAAACCCAAACAACAACTTAAGGGAAGAAAGCAAGCATGTTATTTCTACTTACAAATATTGGTTGTGCTCAGATACTACAGTGATAGGACAATGTAATTATCTAGCTAAATAGATAGACTCTTTTGTACTGTTAAGCTAAATATTCCCCAATCCCCTATTAATTTCTATGATACAGAAACTTTTCAGACCTTGCTTGCCCTATCCTGGCTCATCACTTGATTGTCAGAAGAACAAGTAATAGTCATAGAGGCTTTTGCTGTCCCTCTCCTATTCCCCTGCGTCATTTTGGGACTAGTAGTATTAAAAAGTACTCAAGTGATCCACTCAGTTCCTACTCTGATCCCTGCACTGGGGAAGTAGGGAATATGTGGTTAAAGAGTAAATAGTGGCAATCTTCTGCAGGCTGAGCCACAAATCTGTGCTTCTAATGCAGAAAGTGAAAAAGGAGGTCTTTTTCTTCTGACCTGGAAGCTGTGCCAAGTGCACCTTCTTTCCCCACTCAGAAATAACCAGGAAATCAGGAAATGTGACTGTACTTTGTATATTGGCAAGCCACATTGCAGCAGCTAGGAGCATGGGGCATGACAGAAAAAATGGCAACCAGTGAATCAAAGGAAAATGGTCTTTCCCTCATCTAGATTATTTTGTCTTTGAGAGGTGGTGGTTTTTGTAGTCTTATTGAACACTTGGTTGCAAAAACCCTACAGAACCGTTATGATAACAATCTGTTCTCCTTTTAGCTATTTCCACAGGACAGCAGTCTAAACCTATGGCTTATTGATTTGGGAAGGCAAAATAACTGGAATAAAAGCAAATACCTGGAATTCCTTGCATAGCATTGAAAAGTAAGACAAAAAACTGCTACTCTGAATGGCAGATCACAGCTGGTTACTACATGCTTCAAATCTTGGTTTTCTATAAGCCTTTTATTGAAGACGCAGCAGACAATATTTTAGTTTTACTGAATTTGTGTATAGAGAATTGTAATCTCATTCAAGCTTCTGAGAGTTGTAGCTAGATGCTGTTGACCTTTTAGAGGCTAGCTGACCCCTAATTTAATTGGTAGGCTATGAAGCTATGCAGCTGTATCTTGTGGGAAAAATAGTGTATGCCACATTCTTATGCTACCATAGCATGTTAAAACATTTATGTTCCTTCCTTTAAACCTCTATGTTGTTCAAACAACCCAGAAGAAAGGCTGTAATATGTATAAAATAATCAACTTCTTTAAAGTATGTGTATGCTAGTCTAAACAGAGCAACACAAACACTGATATGCAAGGTTTCCTATCAGTGAATCCTAAATCTCTTAAGTTTCACATGTAGTGCATGAGCCTCATTTTTTTTTGCATTTGTTTTTTTTTCAACTAATGGCATCACCTGCAACTTCAGTATTCTCTCCAGTCTGTGTATCTGTGCTGCCACTTTTTGGTTTTCTGGAGAAAAGCACAGGAAGGGGTTGTAATTAAGGAATGTCTGGTGAGTCTCTGTGTGAGGCACTGACGGCCAGACTAAAGCCTTCTTGTCTTGCTCTTCCATCTCATGTAACTTAACCTAGGGAGAGTGCTTTCCTTTGCCTTTGTGAGACTCAGTCCATGATGCCACATAAAAGACAAAGACTGAAAGGTCTGCATGAATTTTGTTTCCTTATTTAGCCTTTACCTGTTGGAGGAAAGCTCTGGCTGAGTGTTAATTTTTAGGTTCTGACTGAACCCTTCATGTGACCACTGTATTTCATGGTAATGTTTTGAGTCACACCCTATTCTGCATATTTGAAAGTGTCAGTGACTTTTTTTTTTTAAATCTTATCATTTAATACCGGAAAAAGTTCATGCTATATTCTCCATGATACACATGTGAATATTTTTTCTTGCTTCTTGAAATTTTTTGTGTGCAAAAGAAAAATTAATTGCAAGGTCTTCTGAAGAGAGTGCAAAGACTGAGTTAGTATGAGCTTTTCTAAACTTGGACTCTAGGTCCAAAGTAGAAATAAGAATTCAAAGGAAAAGTAGTCTAAACTTCCTTGGATTATTCTAGCTCTTATATTTTCACACATACACACATTTGATCAAAATTCTGTAATTTCTTCTATGCCAAGAGCAAGCCCTATCATTTTCATGTGATTAAAAAGGTAGACCCTTTTTTATCCCCTATCAGCCAGCAGATTCTTAGGTTATCAGGTACATAAACTTGAACTTTTCATAAGTGACCCCGGTGTGTTAGTGTTTCGGATTGGCTTCAAAATGCAATACTTGTCACACAAGTAATTTGAGCCATAGTCTTAATTTAGAATAACTAGAAGTCTGTGAACTAATAGAGTGACAAGATGTCCTTATAAGTTTAGGAAGCTGTCCTGAATCATGGCCTAAATTCTGCTTTGTTTTTTTTGCTCTTCCATTCATGCTTTTTTCAGTTTTAAATATTTAAAAGTTGCTTTGTGGCTTCGTATTTCTAATCCTGCAAGCAACTTAGGCGGTATAAGCCACTTATTCTTCAGTGATCTTCATCTTCTGTGATAAGTAATGGTGTGTGCATGGCTGCCACCTTGGTTGACCTGGTGGGAACTGGGATTGCTGGAGCAAAAGCAGTAGCTTCAGCAGGGTGAGTGGAGACTATTGAGCAAGAATTGAGTCTACCTCAGTCCTATAAGTGACTAAGGCATGGGGGGGCTTTGTATTGCACTCATTAGGATCAGGTCCTAACATTTGCAAAGTTTGCAATTTCCTAACCAAGTATCAAGTAGCATTGCCAACAGCAATACAGGTTGCTGCTCAGGTGGTTCAGTCACATCTTCGTATGTGTTACTTTAGAGGACAAAATATAGGTGTGGTTCCACTGGCCTTTTACTGAATTTGTAGCTGACACCTCATATTCTGCTGAAAGACCAGAGAAGGAAAAAAAAGAAAGGATCATAGTTCCTCTGCCTTCATCTTTTCTCCCAAAAATTTCTAAAGAAGGTGTGTTAAAATATTTTTCTTAGAGTTTTCCCAACAAGATGCTATTTTTATCTTCTTGTCCTTGTGTCTTACAGTTGCCAAACTAGCTGACCCAGGAGCACATGTCTGGTCTACACTCTGGACAGATCACACTGTCATCTCTGCCAGGCAGGAAGTGCTGAATGTATATAAGGGTTTTGGTAGGACCACTAGTAAACATTAGTGGTGTATTTGTTAATCAATGGGAAATTACCAGTATGATATATAGCTGGAATGGAATATGGCCTCTCTGGGTTTTGAGCTCTAAGAGGTTAAGAAAGCAAAGCAAGTAATATGAAAAGGACATTGATTTGCTGCCATGAGTTCTAACAGAGAAGTACCTAATCAGAGCAAAAAAAAGTCCATGGATTGCAAATCCCAGGAATGTAGCCTGAAGCCTCTGACTCTGGAGAGGGGCCAATTATAAAGCTCCCCTTCTTAACCTGAGTCCATTCACTAGGACACAGAAGCTATTTACAGATACTAAATTTTACTTAGTGGCTATGTTGCAAAAGCCAAAAATAAATTGTTTTGCTATTTAAACTCCATAAATGTAGTTCACATTTGTTTAAAGCTACGGTTCACAGGCCTGCCAGTGACTCCAAGGTTAGATGTTTTTGGAAATAGACTAATTAACTTTATAGGCTTTTGTGTAACACATCTGTTGACACATGCAAACTGTGGATACTATAGTATATTTTGGGGTATAATGGCTATACTAATCTTCTGTGAGCAATGAACTGGTACATTTTTATGAAAGAAGAAACAGCTGTGCTCCTAAGTGTCCCCTTTACTTTGAGTACAGGCTGTCCATTATTTCAGCTTGCTGCATAATATAGGTATTTATTTTTTCTTTGCCTGAATGACTGTGGTTGGAAAATATTTGTTGAAATCGGTAATACCAGGTTATAGGAGGAGTAAGCCATTCAGAAAGAAATCAAAACACAAAATCTTATATACCTATTAGAATATATAATAATTATTTAAATAAGACATGATATTTTAGCAATTTCTTTAATTTCCTCTTGTAGAAAAATAGTTATTTTCAGACATGATGTCACTCAAATAACTACTCACCCATTTTAATGGGAAGCTTGGATACATCACAAAATAGAAGGGACCCAAACTACACAATACATTGGGCTTTGTGACTTTAAGCATCAAGTATGGTGTGGCGCATGTGGTACAAAATGAAAGAGAAAGGATTCGTTAATGTACCTTATCTGACATATTTCATAAAGTTAACTGATGGAATTGCATATAAAGGAATAGAACAGCATTCTTATTTTGCTGCAGATTTTTTTCCCCCTGGAATTCCTTTTCACATTTTTTTAATAACTAACTTCCATATTATTGTTTAAAGCTGCATCAAGAATGCACTTTATCTCTCAATTGCTACCACTTAAAATATTTTTGGTTCATATGCTGAAACAGTCTTGGGGTGTATGAACTACTTCTCTCTCTCTCCTTCCCCCAACTCCCCATGCCCCCCATAAAGCTCTATCAGAAAATGTGTTCTGAAAGTGCACCTAATGCAGTCTACCCACTAATAGGTGGCCAGACTAAGGTCACTTCAAAGTGGCTTGTGTTGTGAACATAGAGTCCTCAGCACTAAATACTGTGCTGTATAAACCTGCCCTTATTGTGCTGTATTACTTGTTGATGCAGACAAAGACTGTGATGCCATGAAAAAATGGAAAAAGGACTAGAATTGTAAAATATTTGGGCTAAAAGAATTTTACAGCTTTTGCACGTTGTAGTGGGGAATATACTGGATTTTAAGTTGATGAACTGGGAGGAGGAAAAACATCTTCCTATTGTTTTAGTTAACAATTTCTAGGTTTCAGTCTATGACCTATTGTATCTGCATAGCATCACCAGTGCATGCAAAGGAGCCTGACGTTTAGGCTGGGTAGACCATTCTTGTTGTGGTATTAGTTATTTATTTATATTTCAGAGGTGTGATTATAATGATGACTAAAGATTTAAGTCTTGATGTACAGATTAGCACAGTGTGGCTCCCTCTTACTAGTGGCAGAATAAAATGGTTTGTAAACATTGCAGTGAAGCTGCAAGTGTTCATGACTTCATTTGGCTGAAAGCCAAACTCCTACCCAGCTGCTTGCTCATCCCTCACCCTCCCACAGGATGGGAGGAGAAAATAGGAAAGGCAAGAATGAGAAATTTTATGGGTTGAGATAAAGACAGGGAGATTGCTTACCAATCACTATTGCAGGCAAAATAGACTCATCCTGGGGAAAATTAACTTAATCAATTTTCTATTAAAATAAAACTAATTTGAGTAGTGGGAAACAAAGACAAACATTAAAATAACACCTTTCCTCCCCCCTTTCCCAAACTCAGCTTCAGTCCTTCAGTCTAGTCTCCCACTATGCCCTCAACTCTAGTGGCACAGGTGCATGGGGAATGGGGGACTGCAGTCAGTCCATAACAGCTCCTCTCTGCTGCTCCTTTCTCCTCACACTTTTCCTCTGTTCCAGCCTCTCCACAGGCTGCAGTTCCTGTCAAGAAAATCTGCTCTGCTGTGGGCTCTACATAGGCTGTGATTTCTTCAGGAAATACCCATCTGCTCCAGTATGGGGTTGTCCGTAAACAGTAGTGACTATCTGAACTGATGGTGGTCCTCTACAGGCTGCAGGGAATCTCTGCTCTGGCACGTGGAACACCTCCTCCTCCTCTTTCTCTGAAGTGTTCCCTCTGTTTCTCACTGGAACTGGGTGTGACTGGCTCAGGGCAGCCCCTAGCTTCTTCCCACAGAAGCCACACCTGCAGCCCTCCTGCTGCCAACGTCTTGCCACCTACACAAAATATACTTCTGTATATATGAAAGCTGTAACTGTAGAGTTACTGGCAGGGTAAAATGGATAAATCTTGACTGACTTTTTTATTCTGGCCCACAGAGTACAAGTGTGGTACCTATCAGCTGGCAAGCAGGAAGGAAGCAAAAAGAGATGTGACTTATTGTACACAAGTTTCTTTAACAATTATAGAAGATACACATAGAATAAAAGAAAATTTATACAGTACCTTTACTAGCCTCTGTTTCTACTTTGCCTGCCTTTGGCGATTTCACTTCTGCTCAGGTTAGGTGAGTAGTAAAGTTATGTTAATGATATGTGACCGGAAGAACTGTAGACTTTTTGAGACTTCTTAGAAAGAGAGCAGGACTTTTTGATCAGAATGCTGCTTTAGAATGCTGCTTTAGTCTGAACCAATATTAGAATCTAAATTGCAGACTACAGTACCTAATATAGGCAAAATTAGGATCCATGTATAGCACGAAACACACAAAGATGATACCTTAGACCATACATGGAAAGCCTCATTCTGTAATGGAATGTCATAGAATGTCATCACTGTCAAGGGACCCTTCACTCAGATCATGTGTACTATATATTTGGGAGGGGAATAATTTATTGTGAGAATATCTAAATTTGAAGTATCTGGCAGGAAATAGGACTTTGCATTCCTGCAGAATAACTAACAGAAAGGAAGGGAAGAGTTTATCCATTATTTTAAATTTTCAATTATTCTCTGCTGGTTCCACAAGGACTTCCCTGCTTTGAATGTTTGAGAATAATAAAATAAAAAAAAAAAGGTCTTTTGACAGGTACATGTTAGTGTGGGGTTATTTTATTTTAGGGAGGTCAGTGACCATGAAAGCTCATTTATAGCCTTAAAGACTGAAGATCTGTCTCTACTACCGTATCACAAAAGAAATGGTGTAAATTTGGGGGTTTAAAAAAATTTTTTTCAGCATACCTCAGCTGAGCCTGTTTTGCCATTATTCACAGAATCACAGAATCATTATGGCTGGAAAGGACCTCCAGGGTCATCAAGTCCAACCTTTCTCCTAGCATCTCTCTAACCACTACACCATATCCTCAAGCGCAGCATCTATTCGTTCTTCAAACACCTCCAGGGATGGTGACTCCACCACCTCCCTGGGCAGTCTGTTCCAGTGCCTAACTACCCTCTCAGTGAAGAATTTCTTCCTAATATCTAATCTAAACCTCCCCTGATGCAACTTGAGGCCATTTCGCCTCGTCCTATCATTGCTAATCTGAGAGAAGAGACCAACACCAGCCTCGCTAGAACCTCCTTTTAGGTAGTTGTAGAGGGCAATGAGGTCTCTTCTCAGTCCCCTCTTCTCTAGACTAAACAACCCCAGTTCCCTCAGCTGCTTCTCATAGGGCATGCTTTCCAGCCCTTTCACCAGCTTCGTTGCCCTTCTCTGCACCCACTCCAGCACCTCAATGTCCTT
>VZZY01004411.1:0-17947 GCA_013400335.1 Eurystomus gularis
ATGATTCTATGATTCTAAATGGACTGTCACTCATAGAAATTATTTTTCTCAAAATCAAATGGAGACATTGTAACAGACCTCTACCAGAGCCATAACACTCTGCTTTTAAGCTGGAGCAGATTTACACTGACTTCCTCGGGCTATTTTCAAGACAAGTCTGCTTGCTCACGTGTCTTTTAATCACGGTATATATCAATGATGCTGAAATGGCGTCAGATAACTCAGATGGAAATGGTTTTGCTTTCTGACATAGCATTGAGAGTGGTGTCAATTCATGTAAATAACTGTACACCTCTAACCTTTGGGTTTCTGTCTGTGCGAATTTTCCTGTGCTGTTCATATTCAGTGAAGAGAAATAGAAACTTTTATGGCTGAGTTTATCTCATCCTACTGAAATAGTTCAGATGGCTTGCTAAAATATGCCTTTTTCTGTCCAGTTACTATAAAGAGAACATCTGTTCAGCAGCAGATGTGTGTACTGCACTTAGGTGAGAAGAATCTCACCTTAGTTGTCTATCATTCGCTTCAAAACACTTGCATACCTAAACCACACCATTTTACTGGTCCTGAGTGTCTGAATGCTCCAGACAGAATTCACTGATGCACTGGATATTGAGTAGCACAGGGGAAATTCATAGATGTGAAAGAGTTAAAGTGACAGTATGAGTCTGATATTATGGGCTGATAAAGCAGGAAAGGAAATAAACAGCAGAATTGCAGAGAGAGAAAAGGTTCATATGTGCTGACATGCCTGTCCTGGCATACTTTAGCTTAATCCACCCTACTTGCTTTTTTCACCCTATTCTTCAATCCTCCTTTCCAGAAACAGATTTAGGTATCTCTTTATCTCTGTGAGACTGTACTTCAGTTACCTTCACCAGTAACTTATTCCATATGTCTCTTTCTCTGAGAGTAAAGCAACCCTGCCCAAGCCTCTGTTTGCTCATTGTTACCTAATATTTCAATTTAGTCCCTTAGTTTTCCCCTGTAAGTAATAATAACAAAAGCCCACCCTTTCAGCTTACTTTGTATTTTCACTTATCTCCCTTTCTTAATACTGAAAACTTCAACTACATCACCTCCCAGATTTTTCTTTTCCATGGAGAGTAAGATCAGTTCCCACAGATTTTCTTCAATTTCTAAAAAAAAAAAAAAAGAATCTGTACTTTTAAGAATAAAAATTTTAAAATTCTCTTTTTATCTTTTTGTTCTTGTCACCAAGGAAGATCTTTATCCTGCAAAAGACATTCTTTAATCAGGTGACTAATCCAATTAACCCAACATTGTAGGCAAAATGTAAGAGTTTCTGGATGATAACTTGGAGAACAGAGAAACAGAACATAGTCTCATGTCAGGTAGTTGTAACACATGTGGGACTCTCCAAGTCATGTCACCAGGAATAGAGGGACTAGTAAAATATAGTCAGGACCAGCAGGGAAGAAAAGAAGGCTCTGAAAAGCATTTGGTATGACATTTCTTACTGGGAGAAAAATGTGTTTTAAACCTTTTTGCCTTTAGCTCTGACAATAATAATAAAAACTCAACTTTTCTTATCTAGAGAATTATAGTGAAATAATAGAGCACTGAGGTACCAGAATAAGTATCTCTTTTTTGTTTTTACAAAGATTATGTTTAACGTAATTATTTTCATCTACCTTCAAAGAGGAATAAAATTGAAGAGTTAAAAAGTGGAAAATGGGAGAGGAATAAGAAACATTTTATTACCTGAATCTCTTCCACCTTACATTGAGCTTTGGTTTACACTGGCCTTTGTGAACTTCAAGCTCTGAGAACAGGCTGCTGTTACAGCTAATACACTAGACTTGAATTCAGAAAAACTGACTTTAATTCTTAGTGTTGCCAAAAATGTCCAAAGAAAGAAAGCTTATTAAGAATGATGTTTCTGAAAGTAGATAAGTGATTTGGGAGCTTCCTGACCATTTTGCTAAGTG
Source organism: Eurystomus gularis (assembly GCA_013400335.1). Classification (NCBI taxonomy): domain Eukaryota; kingdom Metazoa; phylum Chordata; class Aves; order Coraciiformes; family Coraciidae; genus Eurystomus; species Eurystomus gularis. The sequence continues at coordinate 1,953 of VZZY01004411.1, forward strand.
GCTTAGATACTTTTCCTGTCAGTTTTCCTTGAAACAGAGTTCTTGGCTATATGCATAAAGGGATTTTATAGGTCCTATCTTTGGATGTAAAAATCAAAATTGAAATCTTCATGGAGCACCTTTTCAACTGCTCCTAAATTTTTAGGTACCTTAGGCCCATTTGCTTCTTTTTAGTGTGATATTTTACAACCGCCGCAGTTCTGGGTAAGAATCTGCCTCAACTTCATCTGTCTTCTTATCTCTTCCATCTTCAAGTTCGCAAACCAAGACCTACTGCCCAGTAGGGTTGAATCCATTTAGCATTGTTCAACATACTGGGAACATGAGATTCTGTACAAAATATTGGTGAAAATATTGCATCCCCAGGCTATTAATAAATAGCTCAGGGGTTAGGACACTTATGTGGCAAATAGAATGTCTTAATCTGACTTTCTCTTCAGCTGTAAGGAATTTGAACTTTACTTACCTCACGCTTTCTTTTTTCTTTTCTTTTTTTTAATTGAAACTGCTCCACTTTACATAGAATAATTAAATATTAACATGGCCCAAGACAGTGAAATGGTTTACTATGAGCTCTTGCTCTACAAACTAGTTAATATAAACCAGGGAATTATTAATTAGAAAAATAAATAGAACCTAGAATTACTTTTGTTCAGGTGAGTTCTGTAAGTGTTAAAAAAAAAAAAAAGATTGTTTTTTCTTTTTCTGACCTAATAAATATTTAAGTATTCCATGCAAAATACAGCTGTTTCCACAGGAAAAAAAGGCATCAGTCTTTCAGTATCTGGGTCATGTCAAGTATTCTCCCAGAGAGTTGGCACAATAGATCCAGATTCCTCTAGGCAATGTGAAGGAGTAGATTCATTTCAGGCAAAAAAAAAAAAATCCAAGAGCCATGTATAAAATGGGAGATGTGTGGGGTATGTGACTGTCCTGCAAACTCACTTTTCTGTGTCTCTACTTTGAAAGACAAAATCTGAATTAGACCCAATAATCTGAATAAGAGAGGATGCTTGTCAGCCCCAAGCAGAAGAAGACCTCAGAGGTGAGGGTAAGGTAATGTCACTGGAGGAGGGAAGTATAAAACATATCCTGGTTTTAATATTTCCTAGAAGCCATATTAGGTAGTCACAGGTTAGTCTCAGATAGAGCATATTAAGGGTGTTTAGATGCTAGGGGTGATATATTTTACATATATAACCTCTCAATGGAATTCACAGCCTCAGCAAATAGTCTTATCAGCTTCAGCATGAAGAGAAAAAAATAAGCACCTGAAAATATAATTCATAAAATCCAGAACTTTGAGCGAAGTGCCTATAACGCAAAAGGAAATGTTTAGGCAAAGGTAAGGATTACTTAGGCAGTAAATCCTTCCCTATAAAAAGAAAATAAATCACTTTCTCTTTATAGTAAATAACTCAGCACACAGAGCTCTCTGACATTACATTAAATAGTTGAGATTAAAATCTAATTTGAAGGATTTGAACCTACAAAACATACCTTCACTATCTAAATCTTCAAACAATAAAACACACTGAGGTGTAGCTCCTGTTGAAAACTTGCCTAAAATAACATCTAAGAGAGAGCAAGAGAAAATACCTCTACTGCAGGTGATTGGGATACTTTCTTGAGAGACAGATTTGAATCTCTACTTTAGTGCATACTTCATAAGAGGTGAGAAAGTCCCAGGAAAACCGGAGTTGTGCCTTGGTATTCTAGACCAAGGAACGGGACATCTGTGGGAGGAGGAAGCGGACTAGATGTCCTGCTTGTAACAGTATGTGATGTGGATGCACAGCTCCATACCCTGCCTGAGCCACCTAGTTATTTAGCAGTCTACTGCAAGGTTTGACCTAGACTCAGCATCTCCACACCTTCAAGGCATGTACTCTTAGGAGTTTACCTTGGCTGCCTATTGTAGGGAAGAATGAATTGCCTACAGGAGTTACTTATTTCTTCTGTTTCAGTATGGAGAAACCATGGATATACAGTTGACGATTCTAGAAAATTACTTCCTTAAGCTCTCTGCATCCTATAGAATAAGAACGATGCTTTGTCCTACCTTTGTCTCTTCCAGTTTAAGTTCTTTCTACCCTGCAATACCCAGCAGTAGTCCTGTGGTATTTCCCAAGCCTGAGGCTTGTGACAACTATTTGCTGTTGTAATAAATATACTAATGGGACCATCTCCTCAAATTAGTGATTCCCTACATTTCTAACTGGTTTAGGCTGCCTGTGAGGCCTAAATCATATAATTAACAAATTTTCTAGAGAGCTTTTGCCTAATTTGGCAACAGCTGTTAAAATGTGATTATATGCTGTGAGCTGGTTTTGTTATATAATTACTTTATAAAGTTTTTATAAGAAAAAAAATCTTAGTTTACTTTTCTTGATTTCATTGTACCATGATTTATATTTAACACCTCTGTTTTCCATTGTTAGCAACACCCTGTACTTCCAAGTGTTCATTTTACAGATCAGCATTCTATGAACAGTAAGAAAGTTCACAACAAGCTGGTATTCATGACTAGAAGTGTAGAATTTTAAGATTAAATTTATAGTTTAATAACTCACTGATATTTTCACCAGGAATGTGTTCACTGTTGGATATCCACTTAGTTTTTTTAATTTAACCCAGGCATCAGAAATTACTACTTGCTTTTCTGAACTTAATCTGATTTATAAACTACAGAGGATACACACACGTCCACACTATCATCTTACACAAAGTGCAAATGATATGTGACATGACATTGCATAGCCTATTGCTTTAAATCAATATTGGCAAACCCTAAGAGTTCAAAGCAATGGCTTATGGGAATTCCCGTAACCCATACAGTGGATTGTTTCTTTGACTTCTGTTTCTGAGCTCACAATTTCAAGCCTTTCTCAGAGACAGAGAAAAATAACAAGGATGTTCCCTACCATTGAATGAAGTAATTGACAGCAAGGTCTTCTCACTTACATAAAATGCTTGGGCTACATAATACAATTACTCCGTGCTCCACGATACACACATTAATACATGCATACCTAAATATAAACATATACATCCATGTTTACCTTTGAGCCTGTTAACCAGCTCCACACTGAATGAAATAGTCTTATAAATAAAATTATCTACTATAAATATAGGTAACTGTGTTGAATCCAACAGATATGTATCAAGTGACACTGAATAAAATTTGGCCCAAATCTTCTGAGTTTGGCTTACATAGTGTGGTAGTCTCTCTTGTAATGTCAGTTGCTAGGTTTCAACTCATGTAAATAATTACAAATTCTACCAATACGATGAAAATATTTGGGGTTGAATATTGTTTAATTCTTGTAAACCTGAGGTGACTAAGAGCAATATTTACTCATGTTTCTCTTCAAATGGAAGTTCTTAGCATTGAAGTAGGATGGACTGAATCATTGTACAAGTAATGGAATTGAACAGTATCAATAGAACAATCAGTGTAGGAACAGCTGTGTTTTTTAAGTACATTTGTTAAACTGCGGAGAAATTCATGTAATCTATAAAGGACAAAAATAAATTTTGCTTTCAAGAGATAGAAAAAATTATGTGTTGAAGGAAAAAATTATTTGACTTGAAATAAACACTGGGTTTGTATTTAGATTTTAGAATATAATTTGGCATCTAAATGCAGTTTGGGGAAAAAAAAAGGTTAAAATATATATTTTAAAACCCCTTTGCCTTCCTTTCATTCTCAAATACATTAATTTTTGAGGCTGATACAGATTACCTTTTTTTTTTCAGATATAATATTTTATTGCAAGACTATCTTGTTCAGCTGCTGATGTCTTTGAAATTGTGTTCTTTCTTCTACAGACTATAGATATAAGGATTTCAAGAGAGGTCTCATGTGACATGATAAATACAGTATTTACAAAACACATGTAGGTTTCTCTGATGTAAACCTGGGTGCAAAACTGGGCTGAAAGTGGTGAATGTTTTTAATTTTACAAAAATTCTGACAGGGTTTGATTCCAAGCTGAGTGAAGAACCAGTTACTCACAGGGTTGTATTGCCAGTGACCTGAGCATAGGTCAACTTCATTTAAAGATCTATTAGCTTGAATTTGTATAATTAAGATCCATATCATTTGCTCAAGTGAGGACATTAAGCTTTGTGAGCTAGGAAGACAGGGCTCAGTAATTACTATCTTTAATGATTTATCTGTAGAAGGCTTTAAACATAATGAGGATCAGAATTTAGAGTTCATGGATAATTGTAGCAGACCAACAGTGATCCTGGTCAGCAGATTGTATTTATCAGTGGGGCTTATTGGATTTGATAGCAATGTTTTATTTCAATTACATGCAGGTATAAATAACTATCCAAAAGGAATCTAGGCCAGCAAGTTTCAAGCTTTATTTCTCTTCCTCTCCTCAAGATGAAGTCTTCAAACATATGTTTCCCAATCCTTTTAGAACTTTAGATTAGATGTGCTTCCACTAATGTCAGTTAATTTGTTTTAGACTTTTTCTTCATTTGTCTGGAAAGCATCCAATATACCACATGTTTTCTTTTTCCTCTGCGTCAGTTATTCTTATGCTAAGTGGAGATATGAAAAGCGCAGAGAAGTTCCCAATATCACTTACTCCTTTGCACAGTCTTTTACCCTCCCACACTGCCTGCTGCGCTCAAAATCCCTTGTCTTCAGTTACATAGTTAGTTAAATAGCTTTCCTTTAATCTTAAACTATTTCAAATGTAAATCTTGAAGGGTATGATATTGCACCCATTGAAGTCTTTCCAATGTGTAAAGATAGCCCAGCTATAGAAAAATATCACCAAGGGAACTCTGATGCAGTGGGGGAGATGAAGGCATTGAACTATAAGCTGGATAAAGAAGACGGTAATTCGTGAGTGACTGGGCTCAAACGTAGATGGCAATGTTGTACTTTTTCTGCCTCTGGTGGATCTCAGAAGGGCAATATCTATGAGAACAGAAATTTGACTTTACCACCATGTCCTTCTTTCAGATTGATTGACAATTAAATTATTTTAAAGGTCTCAGGAGGCCATAAGCAATGTACTAAAGATCTTCTGCCCCTACTTTTCTTACAAAGCTTTCTGTGAAGATTCCCCATTACCAATTGCTTTGGACCCTGGACTCTGCCTTTCACCTCGCATACAGAGATTAAACATGAAGTGTGAGCAAACAAGGCTGTATATTCAGGGAATCTAACCTGGTGAATATTTCCATGGAGACTGTTGTAAACCAAATAATAACAAAAACACCAAACCTCAGAGATGGCACTGATAATTGCTTTTAGTTCCTCCAGTCCTAGCCTGCATTGTTGCAACACCACAGAAAAGTAGAAAGTATGCTAATGACTAGTACTGTTATATAGTTCAAATGAGCTTTTAAGTATTAAAAAAATTAGAAAGAAAATGGTGCTAAGGATTCACTGCTAAGGAAGGGCATGAAGCAGTGACAAAATGTGCAAGAATAAAATCAGGAAGGCAGAAATTCATAGTGAGTTAAGTTGGAAAGGTTGGACAGATACATCAGAATTCAGGCAAAAGAAAAAGTTTGTCCACTGTCTTGCACAGAAAATGAATACAGACTTTATGCTAAAGATAAGGCTGAAATATTCACTGCTTCCATCACATCAAAATTCACAGAAAAGAGCACAGGAAACAAAGGATTAAGCTGCGTTATTACATCGGACAGTTACAGAATTCATTGAAATACTGCATTTTTGGATTTCCATAATTTCAGCTTATAAATTTCAAATAAGATTATCATAATTATGCTAGTTAAGTTATTCTCAACATCAAACACTAATTTGCCTTTTCAAAATCAAATAGTAATGCCTTCCTGTATACAGGAAGACAAGATTCAGTTGACGTGAAAGATGTTGTCAGAGGTCTCTAAATGACTGGATCTTCTGGACTTATTAAGAACCATCAAATATTTTGTAGAACTTTGACATAAGTATCCAGATCTGAATTACATACACAGAAAAATTTCAAATCACCAGTTAGACTGGAAATTGTGGGATAACATTTGAGGTACTGATTTTTTGCCTTCTGCTACATGTATTTTAAAATTAACCTTTTTTAAATTTTTCTTACCATTATAAAGGCAAGAACAACAAACAGATACACATTAACATTCTGGGACCACAGTCTTAAGAAAAAGTAATGCACATCATGAAACATGGTATTTTTGGCAGAACAGACACTGCTACTCACAGCTTGAAAAATGTAAGCATTTTCAATGGTCCTTTCAGTAATTAATGCCACTTATGAGAGTTCTATGGCAATATTACTGTTCCAGACATTTAGCTTGGTTTTAATTTTTAGTCCCATGAAGCATTTTCATGTATTTTCCAAGCTAAAATAATAAAAGCCTAAAGCAAACTCTTGGCTGTATCGTATAACTGATAATGCATAGATGTGTTTAACAAAAAATTTAAGCAACTGGAGTTATTCATATCCTTTTACGCCTGCTCTTTAGGTAGCTTTACTCCAGAGTGAAAAGCAAGATTTTGAACCACTGATTCGCAGTTGATGGATTTGCTCTCCACATTTTGTTATGTTATGGTAGATTTGGAAATGAAAACCTTGTAAGCTAAATAATAACATATCACTGTAAGGATTCTCATATACCTCTTTCCCACAGCTTTGAAGGCGTTGTTTTCAGTTAATGGCATGCAATAAATATTTTGTGAAATATAGAACATTTCTGTGGTTTTATTAAGGGATATTTTAAAAATATACAGCTCCACAGCATTTCCTGAAGGATTTAACCTTGATTCACTTTAATGAACGAGTAATGCTTATCACAAACCTGAAATGTATTACTGTAAATTTTCCAGTGGTTATAAAAAACCTTTTTTTTCCCAGACACTTGCTTTAAGGCACTATGGCGTTTTTAACCCTCAAAACTAGCAGTTAAAAAAAAATATTCTGAAGAGAAAAAAATTGACCATTCATTTCTATATAACTAAGTTTAAAAGAATAACAATGCAGAAATAGGTTTTAGAGAAAGAAAAGGAAAAAATCCACATAAATTCTTGTTCTTGATATAGCAGATGAATTCCTCTAATCCTGGAATACAGAGATGAGTCTGAATCGTAGTCATGTTAGTCCAGAAGGAACCTCCAGAGTTCATCTAATCCAGGCCCTTGCTTAAAGAAGGTCCAGTTAAAGCGGATGCTTGGGACCTTGTCCAGTAAAGTGTTGAATATCTCAAAGTACAGAGTCTGCACAGACTAGGCCCTTTTGTCCAGTGTTTGACCGTTTTCCTAGTTAAAAGTGAAATTAAATAAAATCCTAACATCTATGCAAAAAAATCCATTTTGCAACTCGCATTCATTGTCTCTCATCCTTCCACTGTGCATCTCTAGGAGTCTGTATATTACCCCATGAGGTATTTTTAGACTTCTTAAGATTGAATAAACCAATTCCTTCCTTAGAGGTCATGTGTTTCATTACTTATTTAACTTTTGTGTTAAAGCCTGTTACAATTAATAAGAAGTATAAACCCTGCTTATATGAGCTATAGTACAAGGAGGAAGCAAACAGGAATTTTCAGCGTCTGTAACTTAATCTAATTAAATGAGTCTCTTTCCTTGGATTATGAATTTAACCTGTGTAAGACTGCCTGTAGTTCAGAAGTCCTTAGGATGACACCAGATTTGCGATCCTTGGTGCTCTGCATAGCCACACCTGGAAGCCTACAACTCCAGTTTTGATACTTTTTGGAAAACTGTCCTGGTTTGAGTTAGAACCAAACCAATTCTGTTCAGTGATTTTGCTTTTCAGCTAAGTCTTTTCTAACTAACTGCACTTTCTGAAATTAACAGCATGTTTTTGCAGACAGTGTCTGCTTCTAGCAGTGATATCGCTTGATCTTTAGAGTTCCTCCCAAGGGTTGGTGTGCCGACCAAGGTCACTACTAACTGTTGTGTACCGCATTAGGGATGCAGAAAGTGAAGGGCCACACCTGCAGGGAGGAGCAGCCAGGACAGGTGACCCTACACTGACCAATGAGGTATTCCAGCCCATATATGTAATATTCAATATAAAGCTGAGGGATCACAAGGGTCTTGATCCTTTTGCCCTTTTTGTTTTTTTGGCTTCTAGCCCTTTGCTCTTTTTCCTTCTCATTGATCCTTCCACTGGCCTTCGCTTCCCTTAGGGGCCTCCTTCTCTTCTTGGACCATCTCATGCCTTTGATCCTGATATGTGTGTTCCTGAACCTGGTTCCCATCTGCTGCTGAGCCCATTCTGGCACTTTGCTAGTGCCTGCTCCAGCCTCAGTGGTGACAGTGAAAGTAATTGCCATCAGGGGGAGGTTGGGTTTGATGCTAGTTTTGTATCTGTTTGTATATATCCCATTTTATTATTATTATCTTCATTAAAGCTGTTTTACTTTTCTAATCCGGAAACTTCTCTCTCATTCCCTTTCTCTCCCATTTGGGAGAGAAACCTGGTGAGAAAAGAATGTTACACATATTAAAAGTGTGATCTTCCAGTTAAAAAGTACAATTCTCTCTCAGGAGTTCCTATCAATGGACTAATGCTAATATGAAAGGTTAGAATTCAACAGAAATCAGAGTTGGGATGCTGCCCTCTGCTACAGATATTTCCATAGGAAGCTGCTATGAACCCCAGTGGTTTTTGCTATGACATGTGTAAGGCTTTTTTATTTCAGACTGTATCTCAGTGAGACTTGTAAATCTCGTGTTCCATATTTTCCTTTATTTTCTGCAGAATTAAAGCGATACAGTCAGCATCAACACAACTGTGATCCTAGTGACAGCTATTTCATGTTCTTTTGCCAGCTGACAAAGCAACATCCAATAAATAGAAGACTATTCAGAGCAAGGAATTTTTGTAGTTAGTTATTGAAAACAGAATTAACAAGAAGTCTTTCTCTGAGTGTTTTCATAAAGCTATAATAATAGAAACAAAAACACTGTAGAGAACTAGATGATAAATTTATATCCAATTTTCCTTTAAAAAGTGGAAATTTTACAGAGGAGTTGCATCATGAACTGCTCTGTACTTTTTCAACAAGAAATATGACCTTCCTTGAATATGCTTTCAGATTTTTGGGTTCATGAGGAAAAGGTATATCCTATGCAAATAAAAGTAAGTTTAAAAAAAAGATTTGGGAAAGACCTGGTACAAAGAGGTAAAATGTTACCAAAGTAATGTAGAGAAGTTGATTTACAGCAGCAGAAAAATCTGGTCAGAATTATTTCCTACAAGAATTCCAGCAACATTTTAAAGATCAAGTTACTCTGTTCTCCTGGTATTGTATGGAAAATGTTGTGACATTTAGAGAAACTTCTCGGAGAAGAAGTTTCTTTTTGGTTTTGGATAGGCTGTGAAGCTCATAAAACACTCCCTCCGAGCCAAACGTAGTAAATGTAGGAATACAAACACATAGCTGATCTTCATTTTCTCCAGCCTCAGTGAAAAAGTTTCAGCTCAATTGGCTTGGAGTTCTGATTCATTTCTTTATGCTGAAAATGTTATCTGTCCATCTGTTCTACACATATTCTTGAAATATATATTGCATACTATATGTTTGAAGAAGAGATAGAAGTTCAGGTTTAGTAAATAATTAACCACTGAAAAAAGAAGACTGTGATATGCAAGTTAAGATTTCCTATTAACTGGGAAGCCCATTTAAAAATCTTGCACTGAAATTGTAGGCTCACTAAAGCCAATGGGATTGTTGCCATTGTTTTCCACAGCTCCACGATTTCAAACTTCTTTTGAATATATCTTGTAAAATATTCCATTAGAAAAGTTTTTACAGACTGAAATTCTACCTTCTTTATTAGCATATGGTCATTACTGTCTTTTGCTTCGTCTTCAGAATGTCCTTGGAATAAATTTTTGGAATTACTTTCTATTGCTCCTTGCTAGGTGACATGACAATAACTGTTTTTTTTTCCCACTGGCTGCTCTCCATGCATTAAATAAGTTGTGTTGCAAGAGAACAATTGAAAATAAACCCCACTATTTTCCAAGAATCCAAGAGAACTAGTATTCAGCCTTCCTTTGGAATTTAATAGCAATTGTACACCTAATTCCTTTAGGCTTTTTTGACTCTTTCATGCCTCGAGTTGATAAGAAAGTAATAATTTTTGGCCTTCTTTACAACTAAAGATTCTATAAATCCAAGTCTACCTTCCACTACAAAGGAGTTCTTCCCTTCTTGTTTTCTAAGTTCCTTAATTTCAGCCACATGCCTCTCATCAGTGTCTGTAGCCAGACTGAGGAGTGCAATGTGTATCCAAATGTATTTCTAGGAACAGATTGCAGAGCCTATCAGCCTTTAAAACTTGATTAGCCATCAGCTGTTCTCTGCAATTGTTTGCTTATTTTTTGACTTTAACAAGATACAGAGAATCTCAAAGCTGAGGTTACAAGTGTGTGCAAATTAACTCTTTTGCTTCTTTTTTTCAATTTCACATTTGTTTTTACAAGTCATTTCACAGCATCTGTGAGACAAAAGCTGGATTTCTGCAATTGGGTGCTCCCTGTAGTGCTCTAAATTCCGTAATGCTGACATATATGAAAAGGTTAGAACACTACTATAACATCAGGGCTCTGTATTCTTCTAGAACTTTTCTATTCCTTTCATGATCATATTTCTGTGTTGATGTAGCAACCTGCTCTTCACTACAGATGGTAAGGACATAACCCTCCATGGAGAAGCTTTCTGTGCAAAAGCACTGTTCCATCAAAATAAAAAAGTCGTGTGAAAATGCTTCAATTCTGAATTTATTTTGTTCAAAGGAAAAAATTGAGAGAGGGAAGCACTGAAGTAAAGGCAGACTGGGAAGCTACTCCTCCTTGCCTTAATACTCTCTTATTTTGGGTGGCCAGTGAGAATATACTCCTGGGTGTAAAACCAGTATCAGGAGCAGGAACCCATATGTGGTCCGCCCTTCTTAGCCAAGAGGTCTAACCATTAAGCAATAGAAGAGGATCATGATCCCTTTGGCCCTAGGCACCTTATTTATCTCTGTGGCAGTTGCTGCAGTGGTCCAGCTTCAGCAAAGGGGCAGAGAAGACTACTGAATGGTTTGGGCACTTGTCTGGGAAAAAGTGACTGTAGGTCTGGGTAACTTTAAGTGAATCTATACTGCTTGAATCTTGCTCCTATTGCAAGTTCACCAATTCTTTCTCATAAGAAGCATGTGAGCTCTGCTTTCAGATATTTAATTTAGCCATACATAAAACTGAATGAAACCTTTCCCCCAGACTAAATTATCATTTAGTGGTAAAATGTTTTGCAAATTGACAAAAAGGAGAAAAAAAAAAGGTACTCCTCACTCTCCTGTAGCATTAGATTATGTTGGAGTTGAAATTACATATAGGCTTTCACATGTCCAAGTAAGAAATAAAAAATTTACCTTTGTCTTTGTTTGATTTTGTTTGGAAATATTACTGGAACAGATGAATAATCAGTCCTTCATCTAAATATGGTTTGTTCCAGGTCAATATTTTTTTTTTTAAAAAAGTATTTTTATCTGTTATCTGATGTGTCAAATATATATATACGTGTTTCACACTGTAATTAATGAATCCATGGGTCTCATGCATTTTAGCATAAAGACAATCATTTATGTATAATTTGTTTTAGTGCATTTTTTCTAATCAGAACATTGTTACATCGTTAGGACAAAAAAAATCTGATTAAAACAAATATATGGGATACTCATAGCAGATAATTAACCAGAGATCACCAACTAGAAATGTTATGCACCTCCAGTTTTAAATTACTAGCAACATGTGTTTAGCATAAATTTAAAAAACCATACTCTTGCTCATACTGATCTGTGAACTATAGTCAAGTGACTGGATGTCCTAGGATAATATTGATGTCCTGTACATTTTTGGCATGTCAGAATCTCATTTATAGTGACTTGAAATTGAACCAAGCATGTCAAAGAGTACTAGAGTGGCTGTATCATATTTCCCTAAGTTTTAAGAGAGCAAACAATATCCTCTTTTTAAGCTTAATTAATATAGTTCTCCCCTAAATGCCCCCTGGTCACTGAAAACTCCTTCCCAAAAAACATACACTTTTATAAGAAACTGAGAAAGAGCAGACACTGACAGCACAGATTTTAAAAGGATCTAGAAAAATTAATTGTGAATGCGTAAACTCTACAGAAAAATGGTTCATAAACAGTGGATTCTGTCTTAAATTGCTGTTACTTTGGGGGTTTTTTTAAAGGGGAAAAAAATGGAGAACGGACACTCATTCTGCCTCAAAACAAACAAATAATCTGTAAAAAGCAGATGCTATCCAAGATAATCAGATGTTGCTGATTATCCTCCCTCCCAAGATTCAGGGAAAATGGAGGAATCAAGTATTTTGTCTTTGCAGGCATTATTTCAATCCACCAAGATATTAGAGATATTATAATTTATGTAGTAAAACTCTGCCAGTTTTCTGTCAAGCCCAGCAATATTGACGCACATTGCAAGGAGCAGTCCCTCCAAAGGCTTCCATGAATAAGGAGGGAGGGTCTTTCAAATCAAAAAGTTTGATAAAACCCTTATAACAGGGAAAATAGTGTTGGGAAGATATGTTCTAAATATCAAGAAGTCTCATAGGAAACCCTTCCTGGGCATAACCCATGACTTTTGACCAGGTCAACAAGATATAATGACCTATGAGGACAAAGGCATAGAAATAGCCAAAAGCTATCTGGTTTTACGGGCCCGATTTCAGTTTAAGTTAGAGACATTAGAACTCTGTGAGCATTATACACTTTTAGTAATCAAAGTTTTGGGGAACCATCCCATGGAAAAGGACAGAGAAATTAATATTTTTAATTTTTTTTCTGTCACTACAGAACATAATATTCTAGTGTCAAGCCCTTATGTCAATGCCTTCTTTCAAAAGCTGCCATTGGTTTCTAAATAGTCTATATTTAAAACGGGAATTTTGCAAACACCTGGAAAAATAAATAATGAAATTGTAAAAATAAAGGTTTAAAGTGAAATTTTAAAAAAGACTAGCCTAAACTACAGTGAACTATTTTTCCTTTCCTCACAAAAATGTGTGATTGGGTTTTGAGTCTCCCAAAGCTCATACAACCCTTCTTTACTGCTAAATTATTTCATGCCTCAAAATATGCTTTAATACCATTTGAACTCCACACCCAACAGAGCCTCTGGCAGTTGCTTGACTTCCAGCTACCATGAGTTACTAAAATGAATAATTAGTGTGTTATTTTACTTCTACATCTTAAAAAAATCTACATTATGTCAAACAGTGGTAAAATAATTTTGCCTCTTTCTGTGGATTTTGCTCTGCATACTCAGTTTTGCCTCAAACTCCATCTCTGTGTCCAGACAAGGAGTGAATTTCCAGCCCTTGGAGAGTGATGGTGACTGCAAACTCATCAGACTTCAAACAACATGGAAAGATAAATGCAGGTGTACGTGGGATAGCTGGCACTTGGATAATACTTTTTTCTCCCTAAATTCTGGTCATGACTTAGTTTCTTAATACAAGCAATCTGAAAGCACTGCTAGAATTGCCCGCTTGAGTAGCACTGCCACTCAGGGAGTGAAGTTAACTGTTAGAATAATAGTATACAGGATTAAAATGCCTTTTCTGAGTGTTCCACTCTCACGGTTCTGGAATATATAATGCCTTCCATAAAAATCAGTCTAAGTTTTGTTTTGTTTTGAAATCACTCTGTAGCTTTCCAGCTCATTAGAATTACATATATTGTGAAGAGGTTTTTCCCTCAATTCCTCTCTTATCAGTGCTTTGGAATGAAAATTTCATAGCAGTTCAAAACAAAAGAAAAATGCATTGCAAACTTCCTTCCAACTTTGACAAAAATTCAAACAATTAAAAGAAAAAAAGTCACGTTCCATCTCAAGATCTTGTTATCACAGTCCTACATACCTGAATCTATGCATTAGAAGTAATCAGCTTATACTGACCATAGCTATTTTAGGGAATTATTCACACGTACAAAATCTGGGGAGGCAGAAATTACCTCAAAGCCCCAGGCTATTGTTCTGCATGGGTGAGGTGAATTATGGTGGGCTTGCACAAATCTTGTCAGAGTCAGAAGTAGAAATGCCACAATATCTCCAATTTCCACATATAGTTCTTGAAGAAGGAGCATAGATTGTCCCGTCAAGGTGACATAAAGTGGATGGAGAGAAAACAGGCATACTGCAAAAGAGATAAGTTTTGAGCCTATATTTACATATACATACATCAACAACTATTTTTATATACATATTACCAAACATACATGTATGTTCAGACACACATACATTGATTTGTTATGCATTCAATATTTTAAAATGTATTATTTTGCACATACAAACATACAAAGCTGTTTCTTGTTGCTGTCAGCCACTGACAATCAATAATGAAGGCATAAAACGTGACCTTTTCTTGATTTTTTACTTATTTCGTTACTTTCTCCTGCCACTTTTTTTCTCTTTTCTTATTCTTCCTTTTTTTTTTCCCCTCTTTTATTCTTCTTCCTCCTTTGTTTTTTTTTCCTGAAGACCTTTTACTCAAACATAAGCTGTCTGCTAATATCTAAACAAGATAGAGACACTTATAAGTAACATGACCAATGCGCTAAATCAAATAACGTGTATTTTACCAGGGAAAATATCAGAAATAGAGATCTGTTTTTACATTTAAGATATATTCAAAATGTTTGAAGGGAAGCAGAATAATCTCCCGCAGTTTTGTCTGAGTAGACCATGCTGTGTCACCAGTAACACTGCATCCAAAACCAACAGTTTTACCTCTCTCTTCTTCCAGTTTGCTTTGTTAGTTTTTCTCTTCCTTAAAGTGGTTCCTAGAGAAACCAGAATAGTTATAAATCAATGAGTTTTCAGCACATGGTCAGATCACCTGTATATTAAGCATCCTCCTCTGAGAGCACGCAAACAGCGAGCACCTCTGAAAACATACTTGCGCCTTTGGTGCAGCAGTAAAGGCTGAACACCTTCAAAAATCAGTCTGCTGTGATAGGGATGCTTTGGAGGATTTGACCTTAAGTATATGGAATTCCAACTAAAATATGACAAAGCAGCAATCATTAGCAAAGCTTGTTCATTTGTTTGTTCTCTCAGGAAAACTGGCCAGCATTGTTAGTCCCTTGGTGTGCACTTTCCATCTGAGCTTTTTTGGACATTAATGTGACCTGATATCCTCCAAAATATAGGAACATTTGATGCTTTATCCTTAAATTTGTTATTTCTAAAATTACGAAGTGCCAAGGTTTAGGGCTAGGGCCATCCATTAGACCTATAACAGATGCTCTCTGTTAATGATAGGAAAAGAGAACTGATACAGCTTTAATGAAAATAATAATAATAAAATGAAATACATACAAAACCAGTATCAAACCCAGCCCCCCGATGGCAATCACAGTCACTGTCACCACTGAGGCTGCAGGGCAGGTGCTGGGGAAGTCCCAGACTGGACTCGGTGGCAGACAGGAGCCAGATTCAGAAGCTGGATTGTGGAACTGGATTCAGGAACACATGGATCAGGACCGAAGGCAGAATGAACAGAGTTTTTCTGGGATGATGGCCATTGAAGAAGAGAGATTGAGCCTTGTGATACCTCAGTTTTATACTGAATATGACATATATGAGATGGAATCCCCCGTTGGTCAGTTTAGGGTCACTGAACCTGTCGGCTCGTCCCCACAGGTGCAGCCTTTTACTTTCTGTAACCCCTTGTGGTACACAAGATTTAGCAGTGACCTTGGTCTGCACAGGAACATGTATAAGCAAGAGCCTTTCTGCACACACCAATCCTTGGTAGTAACTCTAAACATTGAGTGTTATTGCTGCTAGATGCAGACACTATTTGCAAAATCCTGCAGTTAACTTCAGTTAAAGTTAACTGAAGTGCCATTAGTTAGAAGAACCCTAGCTGAAAAGTGAAATCACTGAACAGAATTCATTCTGTTCCAACTCAAACCAGGGCACACATAAAAAAAAAAA
>VZZY01004411.1:17977-95486 GCA_013400335.1 Eurystomus gularis
AAAAAAAAAAAAAGAGAAAAGAAAACCAACTCAACATTCCATTTTTTATAAAGTTATTAATATTATTTTAAAAGGAGCACTTATTTCAGAAAATCCTTTATACTGGCTTCATTCTTCAAGAAACATTCCAAAACAATCTGAGAATACCATTTTTTAAGATTATGTCTACTAGGAACAAGTATTTCTAGAAGTAATCTAAACTGAGTAGCACACATTCCTCTATGTTCAATTATGTCCATACTTGCATAAATGAGTGGTGGTGCTGCATGAAAGAAGAACAGTATTTCTTTATGTTGGAGAAGGGTCCTTTACTTCTATCTCATAGTGTATCTGCCACAAGGTATAATGATGGGATTTTTGACAAATTGTTTTGTAGATAAACATGGTTTAACTTTTGGCATATTTATATTAAATGAATTTTACACTTATTGGAATCTTTCCCTCTCATTATTACTTTGCTGCTAGTTAGTTTGGCTTCCACTTGCTTCTGGACTCTTTGTTTCCAGATAATTCGGTTTTGATAGACGTAATCACTCAAAATGATGAGCAGGAAGGTGTGGTGAACAAGGTGTGTGTTGGAGTTTAGTAAAAAGTATTACTGAGGGCAGATTAACGTAGAGACCGGAATTGCCATCTAATGAGCTTGTATCCTCCGACAACACACATCACATGCTATTGCCAAAATGACTCATTATGAATAATTCCTTATTATAGTCATGACTAATTATTAAACTATATTATCTTTAGCATCTCTGTTTGCTACTCCAGCTGCTTCCCAAACAGTTCCCTGCCTTAATAACTTGACATTATGGCTCCACAGCCAGCATCTCCAGGACTCATTACTATCTCTCTTAATCTATGTAACTTTTAAAACGGTACATCTTTAAACAACAGAAAGGTCATAAAACTCTAAATAATGTGGTTAATGGAATTGCTGGAGGCTGGACCACACTCATTTCTTGTGCTTCCATGCACCACTTCAGTGCATGGTTTCAAGAAACTCTTTGCTAGGCACCCATGTACCTGAAAGAAGTTTTTCTTTCTAAAGTTTGCATTCTGCTGGGGTCTTGCTTGATTGGTTTATTTCTGCTTTTCACTTTTTCAAGTAGTTATTTGTCCTGCTCTGGCAATTTCTTATTCTATCACTTAATGTGTTGTTTTATTGGTTGAAATACCTGCTTTGCTTTAATAGAAGGTGGGGTTTTTTTTAATAATCAGGAATATAGAAAATTCAGCAGTTTATAATCATAATTTCACTTTTTTAATATTGCTTTCTGCATTCATGGAGCTTTTTATTGAAGTTTATGTTAGTCCATAAATAAGCTTGTACAACCAGAACACCTTACAATTGGTCACTTTACTTTTATGCAGGCAGCCTGAAGCTTTTCAGCCTTGTTTCCACAAGCTCGGTGATGCAGGGCTGGGACTCAGCTTGGCTGGAAGAATTCCAAGGTCCCTACAGGTGCAAACACTGCCAGCAATTCACTGGGTGGCAATTTTCCCCCCCACAGCACCTTCCTTAGGATCATACAAAAACGAAGAGGCATTCTGTTCAGCTCTCAGAAAAACTGGAGAATGAAAGTCCTGAAAATCTTATCCATTATACTTTTGGAAGGACTGACACATATGTTACCTCATACTATTTCCTTAGGAACTGAGCATCCTGATCCAATCTTTTGATTTCTAGTTTCAAATTCTGTGTTCTACAAACAGATTAGTTATGCTAGTCTATATAAAATGCACATGTGATATCAAATGTTGCATTTTTTCCTCAAAATTATGAGGAAATAAAGAATCTGGATCTTTCATATATTCAGATATTACTTTGGAAAAAAATCCAGCATGATATTTTTAGGTGTATGTGCAATGCCTAAGTACATCAAGTACTGAAATCAGTGGTCCTCTCTAATGATTGAATGTTAGCAATGTGCTGAGCTCATATCATTTTTTAAAAGTATGAGTCAAATTATGATTTACTAATGCTTGTATACACTCAGCTCATGTCTTATGTGCCCAGCAAAAATGGTTTTCAGCTTGACAGCTACTCAAAAGATCAGTTGGCACAGTTTGTTTCTAAGAGAAAGATACTTGCTTTCATGAGCTTTTTCATAATCTTTGCACCAGTAGCCCACAAAGTCCTATATTTTCCCTTTAATGTTGACTTACTTCACAGCTGTGTTCTGTGGGTGCATTTCTGCAATCTAGTTTCATATTGTATTATATTTTCCACTCCTTTGAATTCCCCTTTTCTTGATAAATACATTTTATAAATTAAATCAGCATGGCCTGACCCAGTACATATTAAAATGCCATTTGAATCAGTTCCAAATTCAGGTGCTTATAAAAACAAATTTGGGGAACAACCATAACTCCAATCCCTCCTATGTTATGTGGGCAATATAAAATTCTGAAAATGCTTCCAACTTTATAGGCAATTTGAAATGGAAAGCAACCAGCATTCTGAACATATGCTCTATGTGTAGGGATTTTGGATTTTAAAAGCAATTTCCATGTGCACCCATTTACCTGGGCCTGTATATGCTGCAAATGAATATTGAACATTTATATTTTAAAATTCAAAACACTGCCTTTATTGGACTTCTAGCCAATAAAAAGAACATCTGTACAGTAACTGCAATCTGTCAGTTCAATTGGTACTAAATTCATGGATTATATAATGGTTCTACACTTTTACTATTCTTTCCATATAATAGAACACATTTTGAGGGGAGAGGAAGAGAGGAGGCTAAGCTTTCATTGGCTCTGTAGGCAATAAAATATTATAATAAAATATAAAATCTTCTACTTATGCCAATATATTGGTAGAAGATAAGCATACAAAATCCTGACACATAGACAAATGAGTCTCTATATGTCACATTTAGCTTTTCTTTATTCTTTGCACGTGTGCATGTAATCTTCTTTGGTCAGATCATTTTCCTGCCACGGTGAATCTGTTCTTTACAGCTGATTGCTGTGGTAGAAGAATTAGGTTCAACTATGAATACCAGTGGTAGAAATTCACTTTACCAATGTCACTGTTTATTCCTACATTGAAAGAACAACTGTTGTCCTAGTTTACACCTTAAGCACCCCTACAATATATGAAAGATTGTGTAATCAAAAATTAGGAAGCATTTCCTTTATACTAAAAATAAATCTTTAGCAAATAAAAACTATCCTTCGTTGATGTATTTTGTACAGATCTGTCAACTGATGTAATGAGGATAAATGTTCCAGTTAATCAATAGATGCAGCAAAGGCATATTGGATCATCTCAACATGGACTTACCGTTGTAGGTTTACTCTTACATTTTCAGAACTGTCTAATGAATAACTGACAATTAAATGAAAAATAAGGATTTGGTCCCTCTCTTTCAATAGGAAGCTGTGCTTGTACCTGTATATTAAAAGGCATTGAAGAAAAGGTTGTGAAAAGCTTGTGTTTGCAGGCTTTTACCTGGTGTAGATTACCAGAGCTTCACTGATGCTTCCCATGTGCCAGATGTCATCAGTAGAGTATATCAGCACTCACCAGCAGTTGGAGAAAAAACCGAGACTGCTGGAAAGAGAAAAATCAGAGCATTCATGGTAATGTAGGACTTTGAATTACCCGCTGCATGATCAGGTAGGAATTTGGAAAGGCAGGAGTTTATGCTAACACTGAGAAAGTATCACAGGGAAGAGTGTTTCAGATTTTTCAGGAATTAAGTTACCTGTTAGAAGAGAAAGCATTGGATACAGATTTTTTCTAAACCAAAATAGAACAAAGGGGCTAAGGGGAAAAATTTAAACTGAACATTACAGGGAGACCAAAGGTGCAGAGAGGCACAGAATGCAGGGTTATACATTTTTTTAATGACAAAGATTAAAAGCTTTTTTCTCAGTCAACAAAGAGCCCGTGAAATTGTAAATGCTGAAGTCTTTGAAGGAAAACATGTTCCAAAAGTAGCTAAAAAATTCATAAAGAAAAAATCAATCAAGGGCTAATAAATTTGAAGACATTTTCTCATGTACAAGAAGTTTGTAAGCAATAAAAACGATACATTAAAGAAATGCTTTTTAGAAGCAGCCCTCCATTTTCATCCTGTGTTTTAATTCTTCCCTAGGAATCCATCAGTGACTTCTGAAAGAACATGTGACTAGAAAGACTATTGGCCTAGCCAAGAACAGCTTTGGTTTAGTTTTTGGGATCTTCATTTACAGCTGTAGCAAATGCAGGACACCAGAAAGCTCAATATGAAACAAGCACACTCCAAACCAGAAAGTAAATAATTGTTACATATATAACTCTGTGTCCCCAAAGGTCAGAACCTTCTTCTAAACTAAAGGATTTTGACCTAGTCATGCTTACTGTGAAATGTTTCATCTGATGCCAGTCCTTCCAAACAGAGATGTTAGGGAGGTGGAAAGAGGCTTCTACCACTTACCTTCCCCAGAGAGCAGTTCACATTTTGTCAGCACTTCAGTGCAGTTGGTTTTTTGGCATTTTCAGTGAGTCAAACATTAATAAAGCACTCCTGTGCATATTTTATGACTCATGGCATATTGTGTTAACTCATAGACAAAGCTGTATGAGTCGGAACCTTGATGCTTATTTGTCAGAGGGGCTTAAAAGCCTGAATTTAGTACATGCAGTTTCAATTCCTGTTGCCATCTCACCATTCACAGCATTTCTTTGTGTGTATGAGGCTTCTTTACTTCCAGCTCAGGACTCTGAACTGTGAAAGGTTTGGAGGCCTGTATTTCTTCTGTCAGTACTGTTCCCTTTCTTGATTCATAAACTAATGGACACAAGCTTAAATAGAAAGAAAGGATTTTATTTTTTTAAAATGGCATGACATTTTCTATTTGTCAGCTTCTTCATTAGATATTCCATCATAAACTCAAATAGATACACATATGTCCTCAAGGATAATGTCATCCAGCTAGTTGTGGAACCACCCAGCAATTTCATCATTCCTATGTCATTTGGAATTTTAAAAGATATTATTTTCTTATGATTTTACCCAGCTCTTTCTCAATCCTAATTTGCAGTCAGTGTTTTGCATTCCAAAATTCAGTTTTCAAATGTGAATTGAGAAAAAAATATTTGAAAAACACTTCCACTGGTTGTGGCTGTTGTATTCCCCATTCCTCAAAGGCAAGTTCTTCTTCACAGTGAAGTAAGCCACTGGACTGAGCTGCAGTGGTTTTGTTCCTTCTGCTGGCTGCCTATAAGCTCCACACAGTGCTTACTGACTTCAATGAGGAGAGTCCAGTGACCGTCGTGAATCTTTCACCAGTTTTATAAAAGGCAACCAGTCAGCATCGTATTTAATTCTGCTGCCTGATTCTTATATTAAGTTTTATCTTACTGTTTTATCTTTTAAGTTTTATCTTTTACCCATGAAGATGGTACAAAAAACTAAAGGTATATTTTCTGTATTTTCTATCATGTAGAATTTATACTTCAAGATGAGACTTCTGTGCAGCTGTAAACGGTTTTGCATCCTAACAATAATCTGTCATTCATTTATACTAGATCAGAAGGGGTCAACACCTGCAAAACTGCATCAAAATTCTCAAAGAGACATGTTTCGTAAGAGCACACCACATTTATCAGTCTACCATCCTTATTTGTACTCAATCGATAGGACTCCTCACCTTACCTAAGTTTGATAGTCCTAGAGTTGCCATTAAATATAAGCAAAGCATCTATGTCCCTGGATCTTAGTGCACAGAAATGGTCACTTCAATATTCATCTGTCTCGGCTACCTGTCTCAGATTATCCCTGCCATCTTCAATAGCAGACTCATGATACCTCACTCTCTTGACACTAGATGAAGCCTAGATGACCAGTTTAAGCTACATTCTTACTTTTACAAAGTATATCTCTGGTGAAATAAATCTCATCCCTGAAGCAATGCCTTGAAAATTCTTCATGACTACTGTTTTGTTGTTTTTTTTTTTTTTATAAATTGTTCTCATATTTTAATGTGAAACAAAAATAATAATCTTTAAGCTATTACTGTCAAAATATTTGTTTTGAAAATATTTTCTAACTACAAAATAGGTTTATAAAATATAGGAAAATAAAGGATCTGATTTCCTTTTGAAGATTACAAAACCAGAATCAGTGTGAAATTTCAAAAATCATCAAAGTATCTCTTTTTTTAATCAGCTGTCTCCTTGCTTAATCTCCCTGAAAGAAGCAATTTTTTTACAGCCTTACCCTGAGGAATTTATCAAGTTAAGAACCACACAACACCTGAATATAGACACAAGGCATATTTCAATTATATGAGAGAGAAGAAAAGCCATTGTTTATACAGAATTATGTTATTATTACCATTGACTTCAACAGATTCATAGCTTTTAGGCTTTGACTAATTAATCTGATTCAGTCTGATTATATTCTATGTCATTATAAATGTCATAAAAATAATTCAGACAGGAGTAATTAAGACAGTACAATCACTAAGATTTTTACCAATATGCCTTGCTATGCCCTTAATACCTCTCCAGGTCTCCAAGAATTTAGTGCATTTGCAGTTCTCTGGAGGAGTTAAGAAATTAATAAATAGTCCTGTATGGGATGAAATAGAAACAGTGAAAATATAAGTGATTAAAGAAAAAAAAAATCTTAAAGAGGCAGATATTAGAATTAAAGACACATGTATAGTGTAACTGTTTTGGACACCTTTAGATGCAGTGGAGCTGTTGAAGCTGCCAGTGTCTTTGTGCCGATTCTAGTGGAAGGCCAGATGATGACTTAAGGCAAAATGACTAACATTAGAACAGCTAAAACTAGGGTGAGTTAAATGCCACCTACATGCTTATGAAGGAAATGTGAGACATGTTTATGAATTGTTAAAACCACAGTCAGACTAAAGATGGTAAGATCTTGATGAAAGAAGGGGAAAGCAAGAAGGAACACTTCAGCGATTTACTCAACCACCCTATCCCAGACAGTCCTGCTGTGTATGATGGGAATGATTCATTCAGTCAGTCCTGATGCCAAGGAAAACAGCTCTATGCAGTCTGAAATAAAAAAAGGGCCGTCATGAAGTTGAGGAACAGCACATTTCCTGGGATGGATAATATCCATGCAAAACTACAGAGGCAGAAAGGAGACCTTAAGACATTTGGTAGGTTATTCATCACTGTTTCTTTCAGAAGTGAGTTGGACGACTGCCTTTCAAATGCTGAAGCAAGAATGATCATGTAGTGTGGATATTTGAGAAAAATATCCCAGTGACTTGGACATATAGTCCCACTGAATTTTGCTGAGATCTGAGTGCAGACTATTTATGTAATCACACCAGAAGAGGAAAACACAAGTCTACCAAGTAACGTAGCAAAAAAGCACTTTTGGCATGATGGCCGGGACTGGGCAGTCACTGAAGGAAGAAAGTTGGTCGTGCAGCTTAGGAGAGAACACATTGGGTAAATTACTATATTAGATGAAAAGTGATAAACAGGAGAGCCAAAGATTGCTGAGGAAGTTTAGAACAGCACTGGTCTGCCGGTGGAAATTTATATCAGTATACCAGTATTATACCAATATAACAAGACTCATATGAATACTAGCGGATATATACATATATCTGCAGTAGCATGGAGAATATCACCTCAGTTCAAGAGTTAAGGTAATTGGCTTGTCTTTGGTGTGTTATTGCTCTTTGTAGACATTGAGGTGGAAGTGAAAATTTTGTCAGCAGAATAGCAGGTGTATTGAACACATACTGCTCCAATGGACCTAAAGCCAGGACCCTGCTTATGCACAAAGTAAACACACGCTTATGCGTGACCCTGGACTTTATTGTAGAAACTGCTGCAGTAAGATTAACTCAATTAATTGCTATGCAGACTTCTCCACAAGCTACTCTGGGCTAAAACACATGTGTCTGAGTGACCTTGTGTCCAAACACCTGCAAACCTGTTTGCATTTTATTTAACATATTTATTATGTTTTTATTCTATTTATTATGGTTGGGCGGCATTTGTTTTTGCACAAAGCCCCGGGTGTTTTAGAAACGGGAGTAATATATACATAAATGTTTCATTATTACTATTGCTATTATCGGTGTCTGTAGGTTCAGGAAGTGGTCTAGAGAACTTTCCCAGATGTTAAGCAGAGTTTATATCAGTGAGCAGTGAGCAGAAGAAATGGGATAAAACAAAAGTGACATGAAAGGAGCAGCTGCAAAACCGAAGGGAAAAATATCAGAACTGTCCAAGGAAAAGATTTGACACCTTCTGAATCTGCAACAGATCTCTCTGCCATGGAGGAGAACAGCATGATGGAGTGTGTGATTTAGCTCCTGATTATTATCTTAAATTTTTAATGTCACCAGCAAATCTAAGCCTCATTAGCATTATCAGGGAGAAGGAGGAAATAAGGGGCACATATGTCAGCTTTGGAGGCAGTTCCTAAAGCTTCTGCACATGATTTCTATTCTGCTGAAATATTATTTCCTCTGAACATGATGAGCCAGCTGCTTCACTTGGAGTTCACATCTAAGATAAGGTCTTTTGCTAGCAGTAGGAAGATCAGAAATTGAGTTAAATCAAAAGGACGATTGTCATTTAATAACACAGAAAAGCCTTCACATAAAACTCAGTTTATGGGACTACAGCATGGTGAAATGAGAAAAGTGTGACTAGATATGTAGGAAAAGGAGAAGATCATTCGGAAATATGGCTACAAAACTGACTCTTCTAATGAGCTTTTTGGGCCTGCATTGTAGTTTTCTTATAGAGACAACCTCTGCAACATGCTTTCAGGGTTACTGTCAATGCCCTTTAGAGACTAAAACTGGAGATCCTGTGTTCACCATGACTGAGTCAAAAGTTCAAGCACTTTTGTTGACCCTGAGTAGACAATTCAGCAGTTTGCTGAAATTGGTCTTTTTCTCCTATTCATTTTTCTTTCTCAGTCATCTAATTTTCCTACATCCATAGTTTTGTGCAAATTTTTGATGACTGTGCAAACAAATCACAAGCATGGGCCAGAAGGGGATTCATAAACATACCTGATTTTGCATATGCCATTAGTTTTAATGGGATATCTCATATGTTCATCTTCACATTTAGATTCTTTGCTGGGTGAGGACCAGTGAATCTATAAGCCTTTTTCCAGTGGGTGATATTTGTATGATGTTATTATTTGACCTAACCACATGGTAATGTTTTTGCTTTCTGACTTCAAAACCTGTTTCTGTCTTTTTAAAAACTATTCATTTTCTAAATTAATTTTCCTTTGAGATTAAACTAAGCTCTATTACATCCTGCGATTTTGTTTGCATGAAATCCACTTAAAAACTCCCCCAAATATTGTCAAGAAAGTAGCTAAAATACAAGTAACTATTTCCTTCTTACATCCTAGTTCCTTCTCTTCTTACCAGAAATCCTCTAAAAAATGAAATATGCTAGTACAAAAAGTGAAATTTGAGTGCTCTTATTAAGTAGAGAAATGGGTAATGGAAGAAACAGAGAAAAATAAGAAGAAATTAGTTGGATTTCTGCATATCTTTTTAATCAGCATTTGTTCATACTTGGAAAACCACTTCCCTTTTGAGTGCTTCCATAACATTTAGGCCAGAAACTTTCACCAACATTTTACAAGCATGACTGAAGCTAAACAGCATACATTTAGTGGATGGGATCAACCCAGTTATAACTTCAACGGGATACATTTATTGTAGCTGAATTTGTCGATGTCAAATTGTGATGAAAGCAGAAATAGTTTCTATATTCTGCTCAGGGATGCATCAAAAAGGTGAGCTGGTTGGTGCTCGGGTTCAGAGCTGGGTGTTACCAAAGAATTAGAGGAATTGTTTGGTGTTTTGAATCTGGCATGGAAGTACCATCAATTCAGAGAAGATGATTTGGTACAAAGTCACTCCTCTGCAAACCTTGAGTCATTTGGGTTGTGATTTTTATATAAGAGCAAACATACAGGGTTAGATTACACATTCTTCTAGCCCAGGCTCCTGTCTCTGACATCAGACAGTGGACATACTGAGGGAAGGGGACGGAGTATGATTAGGGAGAGCATGTAGTGAAACTTTGAGGCTATGGTCTTCCAGCTTCGAGGGATATCTCCCAGCTTCCAGGACTTTCTCTGCCAGAAATTGTAACCTTGTGGTTTTGGAAACATTAGAGAAAGAAGTGCAAAATTTATAATGATTGAATCCAGTTTTTTGGTGGGTTTTTGTTTTGTTTTTTTGGGGGGAGGTTTGAGCGGGGGTGGGGCAGGGTAATACATTTCATGATCCCACAAACTATTGGAAATATGCATACAGTTTTTTTATACTTGATCATGGAAAGCATAGATATTCCTCTCTTGTGACTTATCATATGTCACAGGAATGCACTTCCTTGCAAGTTTCTGTATTTTCAGGTTTCTAGCAGAAGCTGAAGTACTTCAAATACATACAAAATAAAGAATGTGTTGTTTGGAACAGTGCCTGCCTTCCTGCAAGAAGAAGTTATCAGAAATCTCACAGGAAAACTTATTCTTGTGAGATTTTTTTTCCTCCGTTCATAATAAGATTCAGGTACTTTGTATTTTTCTTAGATATTTCACACTTAAAGGACAAATACTGCTCTTACTCTAATAAGAATTTCAGATTAGATTAAATTAAGATAAAAAAATATTAAGGGATAAAAGTTTATACCAAGGTACCATTCTACTGTGATTCATGAAGAGTAAAAAATTACATATATACTTCTATTTACATATAAACAGTGTGATTTACATATAAACAGTGTGATTTACATATAAACAGTGTGGACATGAGTCCACTATGGTGAAAAGGTGTAGGTAGTATAGATGCATATATCAGACATAGTTTAGGTTTTATCCTCATGTTGTTGTGCAAATTAATGTAGGATCTGCCTTTACAAGCAGATGAGAGTCAAAATTACCACTAGGTGCCTGACCCTGATCATCTGGAAGCTGAATCCCCAGAGTCCTCAGATGTCTCCAGGTGCAGAGTATAACTGTCAGTTATACTCTGCATATAAAGCCAATTAATCATGCATTATTAGAAGGTTTTTCTTTTTCTATCTAAGTATAATTTTACATTGTATATGTAATTAAACTATAAAGTAAATACAGCCTTTATATACTCGTTCTTCATTGGCTACATTAAGGTGCTGGAGCGGGTCCAGAGAAGGGCAACAAAGCTGGTGAGGTTCTGGAGAACATGTCTTACAAGGAGTGGCTGAGGGAACTGGGACTGTCTAGAGAAGAGAAGGCTCAGATGAGACCTTCTTGCTTTCTACAACTACCTGAAAAGACGTTATAGGCAGGTGGGTGTTGGTCTCTTCTCTCAAGTAATTAGCAACAGGATGAGAGGAAACAGCCTCAAGTTGTGCCAGGGGAGGTTTAGATTGAGTATTAGGAAAAATTTCTTTACTAAAAGAGTGGTCAAGCATTGGAACAGGCTGTCCAGGGAAGTGGTGGAGTCAGCATCCCTGGGAGGTGTTCAAAAAGCATGTAGAAGTGGCACTTCAGGACATGGTTTAGTGATCTCGGTAGTGTTGGGTTGATGGTTGGACTTGACAATCTTATTTTCCAACCTTAATGATTCTATGATTCTATGATCTTGGTGAAAGAAATGGACCATGCCCATTTTTATGACCCTGGGAGGTGATAGCACAACACAGCTTAGACCCACATTCTGGTGAGAAACAAGGTCCTCTGAACTCTAGCTAAGGACTGTCTAGGAGAGGGCTGTGTGGCACAAGCTGAAACTAAGCCAGAGTCTGGGCTAACGCTTTGCAGATATGAGCAGGTACAAGTCCCTGAGCCCTGATCATGTACCAATATGGTACTTATGGGCTTTTCTAACAGGCAACAGTAGCAATTCATACTCATGTAGCTCCTGATGATGTTGTTAAAAAAAGCTGTAGGTGAAGATCAGAAATAATTCATGTAGCTATATTATAACAAATCCTGCTGGAAGGCTTGGGTGTGCAAGAGCAGCAAAGCCATTATCTTAATCTATGTGGTCTAAGAAAGTCATTTCACAGCTAACCTTGGAAAACAGTATAGACCTTGTCGTCACTTCGTTTTCTTCTAGTATAGGAGTGGATGGCTATGTTTGTTGTGGAAAGCTTGTAAAATTAAACAGTGCAATTATTTTAATCTCTTAATATGTTTGGAATTACGGCTCATGGCTGTTCAAAACACTCTAGTTACTGGGGTTTGCATAACACATATGCCATAGAGCCAGCAAATGTAGACCATATGAGCAACAAATGTAGAACGATAAAATAAATTCAAAAGAAGACCTTTACAACCCTGGATACCCAAGAGATATGGGAAGAAAAAGTGACAGCTGTCTTCAGCAAGAGAAAATCTATTCAAATATTGTTTTTCAAAGGGTTCCTCTAAGTAAGGAAGATTTATTTTATCATGGGCATGCCAGAAATGCCACGATGTTAGAAAAAATATTAGAAGAGTTATCTGAGACCCAAAACTTTGCTATACCTTGAGTCAGTTATTGAAAAATAAATAAATGGATACTTCAATCCTCAGGCACACAAACGAAAGCAGAAACTATTTTTGCAGCATTTTCTCCTCCTCTCTAGGGTGCATTATTTTCTGTGCTAATGTATAAATTAGATTACAGGCAGATCATGACATCCATATTTATATTAAATAAAAATTTACTCATTCACATGAAGGTTACTTGGAGTACTTTTAGGTTAAAAAATTCCATTCAGAGGTAGTTAGGTATTGTAATTTTGCTAGTTGTGATTGAAAAAGAACAATGCTGTTGGGATAAACACCATTGGTGTTTTTATTAAAATGATGTTTATCCTAAACCATAGTATTCTATTTGCTTATTGTGTGTTATATGGCAAAGATACTGAAGTATGAAAGACTTTCTCCTGTATGTCGTAGCTCAGAGCTAGGATTTCTGCTGACTCTTTCAGTTCACTAGGCAGAATTCATTAAAATATAACTAAGAAGAAAAGCATATTTAAGACTAAAAGGTTAAATAAGACATTTACTTATTCACAGAGATATTAATGAAATTAACATTTTTTGAATGTTAATCTCCCCCCAACCCCGAAAAAAAAAAATCCTCAAAAAACTAATATCTACAAGAATGAAAAAAGTTAACACAAAAGAAAAGGGGCAGTCACCACTTTTGTGAAAGGTAATAAACAATCTCCCAGAAAGTGCCACAAGACTTTTCAAAAGCTGGCAGGATCTTTCTTCATGATTACTGTGTTTGGAAAGTAACAAGAATAAACTGAACATCACATCAAGCACTAAGCAAGTAGCCTCCAAGGGAGGCTAAAGATAGATCACCTTCCATAAATTTACAACACAGCAAGAAAGTATAAATTCTGGAAAAGAGTTGTTGAAATACAGTATTAAACTCCTTTATAAATCATTTTTAGTAGGGCTCTTACAGGTAATTAAGGAAAGGGAAAAGCTATAACAATTTGAATTAAATTTGAGACTATATTTTACAATCTATTGTTTAATTTCTTAGTCTGCAAGAAAAATTTATGCTTGAAATTTATATTCCAAGTGAGAATAATACAGTGTGTAAGTGAAAGAGAACAGGAATAACTTGATGGATGGAAGCAAAGGTATGATTGTTCTTCCTAAAGTTTAGGATAAAGATTAAAAGAGTAAACATGAACAAAGATGTCTTTTTTTTTTTTAATCTAACACACCAAGAAACATAATTACAAATGACTGAGAAATACTATATTGTATATGATATTTGTTTAAAGCATTGCTTAGTTCAGCGGCATACAGCCTAAATCTCTTAAGTAGCATAGACTTAGTAGTAAATCACTCCCAAGGAGAGAGAAGCTGAGACTCAAAGAAAGCAGGCACAAAGCAAAGGAAAGCATAAAACTGCAAGAGAGCTTTCTCAAACTGAGTGTTCATTTCATTTAAATTTGAATAATCAAGCTATCAGACATTATCAGATATCTGTGGGTTTATACTCCTGCTTACCCTCACAGGAATTGAACATGTTTTGGCAATTTAGCTAGTCAACTCTGTGGGGTCTTGTTTGGGAACAGAAAACATAAGTACTAGAAGGAAATTTCTCTATAATAATTGATTAGGACATGTCTGTTGTCTGTTCAGAAGGATTTATGTCTGTTGTCTGTTCTGAAGGACTTAAATATAAGACAAGATGAAATTTCAAAGGAAGGTTTCATTATTATCAGACATCAGAGAGCATAAACCTCTATGTTTTACAAATTAATTAAAAAGGAAAAAATGATGAGATTGAAGAGAAATAAAGCTATTCAGAGATAATGGAGGCTGTTCCTGAAGATGTGTTACAAACATCCTTATTTCATCTAACAAGGTTATTCTAATTTTAACTCACTTCAGCCTAATGTTTTTAAATTGAATTTGGAATAATGAGTTGCATTACTGGCATTTATGGGACACTGGAAAAAAAAAAAAAAATGACATCCCATCTGGAATGTACTGTGCAAGCAAGCCATGCAATGCTGCTGCGTTCTGTCTGGGTTAAGATATGTCTGTGCAAGGACTGCCTAAGCAAAGACTTTTTTATATGAAGGACTTCAAGAAGCGGGAATTGACGTGCACCCAACAAATACATTTTCAGCTGAAGCAGGTGGAAATGGTGTAAAGCTTTAGAAAATCATCCACTAAAAGTGGATGAAAAAAGTAAGAAGCAAATTTCAACAGTATAACGAGGCTTGGGCTTGTGATGATGTCTTTCAAAAGGCAGGAGTCATGTGGGGCCAAGAGGGAAAGGAGGAACCTAAACACATTGGGCACTTGATGCAGATTCTGAATCCAACTTCTAAAGGCAGTTGATGCCAACAGCGAGCCTTCCTCTACTTTCAGTGGCTCCCAGATGTGTATTTGAACTTTTGCAGGCCTATCAGGGCTAAATCAAAGCTCTTGAGATTCAGTTATCATTCATTCTGGCTAAAGTTACTGTTAAATCCATTCAACAACTATAATGAGACATTACTAAAATTTCCTTGGCAAGTACAATGAAACTGCATTTTGAAACCATCCACCACTGTAGTTTATAAGGACGTTTCTTAATGACATTCACTGGGAGATGAAAAGAGGGGAAGTATGTCTGAGGTTGAATATTTGAGAAGACAATTTTAGTCTTAAAAAAGGAAGAAGCTAATTTTAAAAGGTCAGTGGCTTCTAAAATGTACACATGTATGTATTTGTGTATATATATATATGTAGTATGTGCATATATGTACCCATATATAACTACATCTACATATCTAAGATTATAAAAGCATTTTCCCAAACTGTAACAAGTTTCTTTTCTCTGAAAACAAACCATTAAGCACGCTGCAAGTGTGCCAATTGCTGCTTTGAATAAAAAGAGAACCACTGACATTGTTTCCAGCCTGCCAAAATAAACCCACTCTGACTGCTGAGATGTAGACCAATGGGACAAATGTGTGTGATAACCCCATTCCAGAGTAAATCCAGCGACAATATTAAGGAGTAATTTGAATAATAAAAAAAGTTTCAGTAACTGTAAATCAACACACATTTTATGCCTACAAGGCAATTTTGAGCTTTCTTCTTCCTATGCCCTTCCTGTACCCTTCATTACAAGATAATCAATTAGGAATGAGCTTGAACAAAAGCTAGGTTGTCAAGCAGCCCTGCACACCAATGAAACATTTTAAATTGTGTGTATCTACAGTTAGTGGATGATTACATATCTCTGATAGAATTTTAATAAATGCAGTCAAAGTGTGTTTTCACCAAAAGGTAAGTTCCACATGAGTGGAATGGTTTTCACATTTGACTCAATTGTTTAGTAGTAGCTTTCTGTGTGATCTCCTACACTTTCCTACTTGCAAAGTAATGTGCTATATCTTTAATCTCCTGCATAGTGGTTTATGCTACAACATTTAATTCACATTTGCAGTTAGCCAGAATGTTATGGTCAGCAATCACAATTCGGCTGGAAAGCAACAATGCATTAAGCTGTGATAAATTAATCACTTGGAAACTTGCAAACATGTCCTAAGGAACTTATGGTTGCCCCTTAGCATAGTATTTTTTCCATTCTATCATTTTAGTGGCTTTAGTCTCTCAGCACTTCTGTGACAAAAAAGAAATGTCTTTTCTCCTTTTTTTTTTTTTTTTTAAATAAGGAAGGTTGATGCACAGAGAGGAAAAGTTACATAGGATGTATACATCTGAAAATCAAATTAAGGCTGAATTGTCTCAGTCTTAGGTGGATTCATTAATTACTGGACAATCCTTCCTCTTGAGTTTTTTTCAGCCACCAGTTTTTAGGCATTTGGGAGAGTAAGGAGGGAAAGGAATCATGTTACCCTTAGGAACAAAAAAGATCAGATTCAGATAAAATAAGAATTGGTTGAGATCCTTCCTCAAACCTCAAAGCTCTTCTGAGGTTTGCAAAAGTTTAGTACTCTCCTTTTATTTTCTTCATCTGCTTCAATGGCACTTCCTGATACTGGTGGGGGCAGGACAGTGAAAATGCTATGTGAAAAGCTGTGGTTTGAATAAACTTTGCCAAGTGTACAGTCCTTCGGCGCTTTTGTTGAGGGGTTTTAAGATTATTTTTTTTAGGTTTCTATAAACAGAAAAGGCAATATCAACAAAGTGCACTCAAATATCATAGATAATCTGAGCATCAGGCCTAAAGAATGCTGTGGTATGTGGACTTGACACAGAGCTCCCTGGGCTCCTGATTTGCAATCAAGCTCTTTGGGTGGACCCTGGCATTGCACAGTGACCTCAGGAAGTCTCTAAGGAGCCAGTCCTTTTAAGTGACATCACATACTTTAAACCTTGCATGATAGTTGTCAAACATATAGGAAAAAATGTAGGATGGAAAGAAGGGAGGTAAAAATTCACTATCAACAAAATTTTCCATTTTTGTGATGTTCTTTCAAATATAAATTCTAACAGTCACAAAAAGACCAAAACCTGGGACATTTGGATCAGTCATATCTCAGTTTATTGGCAAAACATTTTTAAGAGCTCATACATGCAAGCACATCCATATTGTCAACATTAATTGTCTCCTGGAGATTCAGAAATCAGAGGAGTATCTCCTTGTAATGTTTGAGTGAAATCGTGCTTTGTGAGCATAACACCTGACACCAAAGAAACCCCCTAAACTGTCATGACAATTAAGTTCAGGTTTTTGTAATAAATTATACTCTTTATTATTTTGAGGTTTTAAAGAAGTTACACATGTATTCAAGGTCTTTCAGAGTCACAGTGAGTTTTAGAGTGTATTTGACAGCTGCTTTTGTTTTACCTAGTAAGTTCACCTTTTAGCATCTATATATGATAATTTCCAGTGTGTGATTGAAAGATCCTGGCAGTTTTTTGGTCTAGATGAAATGAGTTACTGCTATCAGCACACCATCTAGAAACCTCAGCAATTCAATTAGCACTAATTGAAATGGTAATTGATAATGTCAGCTCAAAGGCCGTAAAACAAATGAGCCTTAAATCTGAACTGTTCCCTTATGTCCAGAACATAAATTTATATTCTGGAAATGCTTATTGACACAGAAATGCATTTGCTGGCAACTTCATTGGAAAAAATACTGGAAGTGTATCAAATAAGACTGGAAGAAGTATAAAACTGGAAGAAGTCATTAATGTACTGTAAGGTATAATTCTGCCCTGGTAAGAAGGAAAGCAAAATGTCCAGATGCTCTCTGTTATTCCAAGACAGGACTAATTTTCCCTAAATGTAGATGTTTATAATATAAGCTTCTACTTCTAGGCTAAGGTTTCAATTCAAGTGTCTACTGTCATTTTTTATGACCCTTGAAAACCTCATCTATCTGGTGTGTAACTGGTGCTCCAGAAGGTCACAGATATTCTTTGAATCCTATGTCATTTTTGCCAGCTATATAGGATGTCATCAAGCATCTCAAGTGGCAGTAGATACCAAAGTTGACACAAATGAATCATGTCCGTGGTGTCTAGGCTCATTTTAGGGGAGTGGAGATCTTTATTCAAGGAACAAGTCTCCCAGCTTCTGGCTGAGAGGGTGAGGAGATGCCCACATGTAAATAAGTCGTACCAGTTGAAATGCCTTGGGATACCTGGCCTGGCCTCCAGCTGCCCTAGGATGACACATGTCTCCCATAATTGACATCCCTTGGCAAATATCACAGACAACCCAGGGCACCTCAAAAGGCACAGGATACCTATGTGTGAACAGCTGAAATTAGCCCATGTATCTCTGAATTTGGAGATAAGTATCACCTTTAATGTTAGGTGAAGTAAATTCTGTCATTTACATCCTTACTTAGAAGTATCTTCTGGATGTATTCTGTGATTCAATACCAAGAATCCATGCAAAAGACACAATATAATTTTTCAATACTGTGGGTACAGCACTCCCACTCAGCTTTGAAATTGAGGAGGTAGAAATGAGAATGATGCTACTACATGTGGATCTCAGCAGTATAAGGCTCTAACCTTAACCCCTAACCTTGCCTTAGAGGGTTGTTTAAGCACCTGATCTGGTTATATTATTGACAAAAATTTATCTTTGGAATATCCATCCTGAGCTATCACAGTAAACTTGAACACTCAGACAAAACAAATAAATAAGGACACCGAGAACTTAGGGTGAAATCATCAGCTAAAGGAAATTCAGCAGAGCCATGTACCTGGCTAAGAATCAGTCCTCTTCATTAAAAATTGTGTAGCAGAAAATCCATTTGTACAGTTACTGTGGGGATGTATGTACACATGACACCTGGTGTGTTTCAGAAGGAAGCCATAGGACAAACAATTTTTCTAAATTTGTAATTTACTGAGGCTGTGGTCCAGAAAGACACTTAAGCATCTGAGCATCTTTCATCATTCCTGTGAAAGGGATCAGTGCTGTAATCCTGCAAGAGCTTAAATATCTTATTCTACTTTGTCAGAAAACTACTTTGTCTGGCTGATCTATTAAGCTGCTTTACCCGGCTGGAAAAACACACTGCATTCTCATGTCCTATGTCATTCCACTGTTCTGTTTATTCTGCTCATTAATGAGAATGCTTTCAAAGTGGTTTAGATATAATCAAAATATTATGATCTCCCCACCTTCAAGGTCGGGCAGAGCATAAAGCATAGGTCAATATAGCTGACTAGCCAAAGAACAGATTATCTGTGATAGATAGAAAGTGTCATGTTGCAGTTGCAAAACAATTCCCTGCATGTGTGAGTGGCAAGAGGGAGCACATTATAGAAATAAACTTGCAGAGAAAATAGGATGTATTTGTAAACATAAAATGCTCATCTAGGAGTTGCACAAACTAATCACTTCATATGAATGCCACTTGAAAATGTACTAATATACAGAAAACAAACTTTTAAATGAGGACTTAATAATAAGATGACAACACATTTCCTAAGTGAGTCCAGAATCAGAGGTTATCAAAGGTCTCCAAAGGTGCCAATGTATGAATGAATGAAAATGTGTGATAAATTTTTTTGAGATGGCGGCAGCTTGAGACATAAAATTTATTTGGCTTTTTGCTTACATAAGCAGTGAATAGTTCTGTTTCTCACATAACAATGGATAGGATTTTTCTAGTAGATCTTAACTACAAGTATACAGAGTGCTATATTTTTATTATGGATTATTATAATGATCAAATCATCATAACACCCTAAAGGAGTCTAAATATGAGCAGTGCCATATAAAAATAAATGAGACCATAGTGTACATTCATATAGTTCTTTCTCTGGAGGCAAGTAGGAGATTAAGTAACTTAATGAATGACAATGAAAAGACAAATCACTGTAGTAAACTCAGTCGTTCTGTAAATATACATTATTCCATTGATGACCATATCTGTTCTTGTCCACAGCCATATTCAGTATGTGAGGTCTCCATCCTCACACTTCATTCATTACTTCTGTTTCCCACTAAAGCAGCTCCATCGCTTTCACTAAATGGAGCATGTAATTTTCTTAAACAAGTGCCTGACTGTAAAAATTCAAGCATATATATAACATAACATGAGGAACACAGCTTCCTACTCTGATTCACGTCTTTGATTTCACAAGCCCTGTTTCTGTCAAGAATCACATTTAGAGCACATCCATGTTAATTCCCTAAAGCACTGCATTTATATGAGTGAATAAAGCCCTGTTATCAAAACAGAGCCTTGACTTGATTCCACAATTAAGCTGATGTAACACACTTGACCATGGTTCTTGAGAAAGTACAGCATGTATATTGTGTTGGATTGGTGAGCCCACATTCCAGGCTCAGACAGTAAAGCTGGCAATGTTAATTTTTTGCTCTGAATTCAAGTTCTTTTGGACCTCTCTGTACCTGACTTTTCTCTCCTGGAGCTGTGACATAGAATTTAGCTTCCTGTCAAGTTTCAAGAAATGCCAGCACTCAGGTACCCTGTCATCCCAGAGTTCCTACAATGGCTCGGTGTTACAAGAAGTGACTAGAGACTTCACTGGTATGTTCCTGGGTTCTTGCTCTCCAGCTGTCCACACTAGTTTTCTCTCTTGCATACTGAATTCCTGCCCAGGCCACATGCCAGGATTTCCTTTCTACGAAAAGCGTGGGCACAAAGAGTTGTTAAAATACCTGCATTTCTGGTAAACTGGCACATTTGTTGTGTTCAGTCTTAACTGCAAATCTAAAACTTCCTGATGGGTCAAAATAAGGTTAAGGAATTTATGAGTTTAATAGTTTATATATTTTTTTTAAATGCTTTTCTAGTTCCAGTTACAAAACCATTTTGCCACAACTACATAGTTTTCGTTATAGGTCTTGATTCCATCAGCATCATGTTTTATCACTAATTGGCAGATCATGCTCTAACTGTTATTTCCTGCTAGCGATTAGGAATTTTGAAAATATGCCTATCTCTTTCTTTGAGTCCAAAGAAGTTTCATCAACCTCAGAAGTATTTGCGTCAGATACATGGGGAGGAAATTCATTTAGTCTGAGTGTCAAGAGGAGACCATGTTGAACAGATTCCTCAAATTGATTGAATGCTTACATCAGCCTTAACATCCCAAAACGGGTTCATCCAAAAGATGGTCTTTCTTAACTCCCGAAGACTAAGTTTCCTACTCCCGTACAGATGTGAATTAAATTAATGTAGTAGTAATTGAGATTCCTCTATTTATTTTAGAAAGAGTTGGATTAGAATTGTGATCCATCTCTGCTCTGATGTCACAGCATTTAGAAACATCAATATGAGCAGTAATGAGTACAAATCACAATATCTTACTTAAAATAGTCCAGATTGAATAAAACTCAACCTTACTCATCTGTGCATCTTTGACCAGTCACTTCTGGGATGGAATTTCTGTGTGCATCATGGATACACAAGAAAGGCATTCAGATAAATGGTCATATGTTAATGGTTGTATGAAGCATATGTAAAATAAAAATAAACTCACTGTTACTGCTAATCCTGCATTTAACTGAAGTAGCTGAAGCATGGAACCAGGGTTAGGAGAGAGGTATACAGCAGAAAATAACGTGTGTCAATATATCTGCATTTAAATGTAGGAAAGGATGGAAACATATGGTTAATACAGACAATGTGACATTCCTCTCTCCAGTTCAGAGTAAATAAAACAACCCTACTTTCTTTCCAACAAATCAGTCAAACTGCACCACAAGCACAATGACACCCTATTGTTTTTAATGCTTTCAGAATGAATGTGAAGTTTTGCATGTTTTGCTTGGCACAGCTGAATCATCTCCTTGAACCTCCTCACCAACCAGGTCTCAAGCCTGATCTTTCTCTGTCAGAATACCCCGCAAATCATTATTTTTCAGTCAAAGGGTCTTTCTGAAATCTTTCCTGTTCTTCTCATTCCAGGCATCTGCAAGGATTTTGTGCATTTTTGGAGCATGAGGAAGTGCCATCTGTTTTCAGCTCCCTTGCTGTTTACACTCGGCAGCCACTAGCATTTTTAAAGAAAAGTTGGAATATTTCTCTCAACATCCTTCTCCTTCTGAGTTTAAAAGACATATAAATATATGTGAGAGCAGAACACAGAAGGTATGCAAGTGCTAATATTAACAGATTATATACCATCCAGAAATACGGTGGCCTCTATTTGTCATTTCCCTCCACTGCAGTCCTCTGTTAGGACACGTCAGGAGTGTCTGCTCTGCAAGAGAGCCGGGAGCTGGAGTCATGGGCTGGGGCTATGATCTCAGCAACAAGGGGTACAGTACCACAGTGCTGTAACAAGAAGAGCAGAGTAGGTTTGAGGACAGTAACCAGGGTCAGCCAAATAATCCAGTGATTATCAGGGAAGTCTGCTGTGATGAGGCAGGTCAGAGGTCAAGCTATGAAGACAAGTCAGTAAAGCAAGGTCAGGACCAGCAAGGGAGGCACAGGAAGTTCTGTAATGAAGCCCAGGTAAGGATGAATCCAAGGACATGGCTGAAGTGCAGCTCCTGGGGTAAGGATGCATTTTTCTATGTTTAAAGAAATTTGATCCAAGGTTACATGGCTTCACAATGTCAGAGCTGACCTTGAACACAGACAGCTAGACTCATAGGAAGAAGGAAAGGGTTTTCTGACCCTGTTGATGCACTTGAAGCCTTGATACATTCTTGATCACCGTGCTGTTTACTAATCTTCCAAAATACCCGTCTCAGAATGCTTCCAGAATGGACGCTGGCTGGCAAAAGCCTGCATCTTACTTAAAAGGGATAGGTGAGCATCGGTCCTGAACAGCCTAGTGTTTTTTTTTATTCAAAAACCAAGACAATAACCACTTCAGCCAGATGAATATGAGCCGGAAGTGTGCTCAGGTGGCCAAGAAGTCCAACAGCGTCCTGGCATGTATCAGAAACAGTGTGGCCAGGGCCAGGGGAGTTATTGTCCTCCTGTACTCAGCACTAATGAGGCTACTCCTCAAACAGTGTGTTCAGTTTTGGGCCTCTCACTCCAAGAACAACATTGAGAGTTGGAGTACACCCAAAGAAGGGCGACGAAGCTGGTGAAGCTTCTAGAGCACAAGTCCTATGAGGAGCAGCTGAGGGAACTCTTTGTTCAGCCTGGAGAAAAGGAGACTCAGTGGATTGCTCTCTACAAATCCCTGAAAGGAGGTTGGAGTGACGTGGGGTCTAGACTCTTCTCCCAAGTAATAAGCAATAGGACAAGAGGAAATTGCCTCAAGTTGTTCCAGGGGAGGTTTAGATTGGATATTAGGAAACATTTCTTCACCAAAAGGGTTATCAAGCATTGGAACAGGCTGCCCAAGGAAGTGGTGGAGTCACTATTCCTGAAGGTACTTAAAAGACATGTAGATGTGGTGCTAAGGGACATGGTTTATTGGTGACTTGGCAGTGCTTGGTTAACGATTGGACTTGATGATCTTGAGTGGTGTCTTCCAACCAGAAGGATTGTATGATTCTATGATCACATGAATGGGACACAAAGGCCAGTCTAGATCCATAAATGTCTTCCAATTTCAACATTTATGTTCTCTAGTCAATATTTAAGCAAATGACATGAGATCTACTCAGTGATTACTCACTTAGCAGCCCGTCCTTTTTTAAATGTTTCTTTTTGTCCAGTTCAGTAGTAAATGTATGCTTAAACCATCAGTATTGCTTTCATGCACTGTGGTCATGCTTCTGATTTCTCTGCTTGGCTTCAGCTATGTGTAGAAACAAACAATACAGACAAAGACTTGTCAATATTATTAGTCAACCACGGATGTATGTTACAATGAAATAACACTAAAGGTAAAGGAAAAGGACTGTTTACAGTAATGATGGCTAAGTGTTGAACTCCTGCAGTAGCTTTTGTGAGGTAGTGACTTCTGGAAATGAAACTCTTGGGATTTTGTGGGTTTTCTTTAAAATTTAGTATAGCAACAGTGTATGCAGTTGCTTCACTTGAATGAGTCTCCTAGTGCCTTAAAATCACATTTAGTGTTGCAATATGTTTATTTCAACTACATTAATTGAATGCAAACATTTCTATTTGGTCACATTGGAAAAATAGATTGCTGGGAGTCTTCTGTATGTTCATTTCTTTTTTCAATTTCTTACTTGCTTGAGGCAAACTATTTTCTAAGAACCTCATCTGTGATTAAGGATGCAATAATTCTTCCCAGAACAAGCAAGAGCATCATCCAAAAGTATCACATTCCAACTTCTTAAATAAGGTTTTGTATTTTTGTTCTTCACTGTCAGTAACCAACATACTTCTTCATAATTATACCACAGGTTTATTAGGGTCTGTGCATATATATGTGCTTGCCATTAGAAACTCACATCCCTTCAAGCCTGACAAGACATTTCAATGAAATGAAGCTGGTCTTAAAAGTGAAATGTAGTAACCTATGGGTAAAGATAATTGAACATTTTAGGGAAATTATACTTTATGGAGACCATCATCTTTCCACGCTAATTACAGAACACAAATGTTCATAATATAAATTTGGGAAATATATAGGAAAAACTGAGATACAAGTTATTGTATCGACAACGTTGAAATTCTGCTTCTAATATTACTTGATGTGAATTGCACTTAGTCAGAATAGTGTAACCTTGGAATGTCACACTGGGATTTAACATGACTTTTTAACAGGAAGGTTTCTGCAGTCAACAACAGAAAGCAAAAGCGTGAAGTTTAATGACTATGGCCTAGAGTTCATGAGAGAATTTACGGTGATGCCTAATTTAAAATGTCCTGTGCAGCAGCTGCATCTGTCAGAGCACTTCTTTAACAAAAAGCTCTAGAGGTTTTCAGGACCAGATAGAGTTTGCCTCAATTTAGACATTTAACTGGGACCTTTGAGAGAGGAGTGTGGTCATTGTAAATGCTTCGTAAGAGTTAATGAGGACAGAGGAAAAATGGGTTGTTTAGGAGGTTAAAAAAAACCTGGCATGTACATGGAGTTGAAACAGCCTCTGAAATGCATAACTTTCTATTGCCTATTGACTGGTACCTGGAGAGGAAGAAATCCAGCCTCCAGAGTACTATTTCTGCCTAATCAAACAACTTCCTCAGATTAAATATTTCAGCAACTGTGTCAATTCAGAATTGTGTTTTTGCACTCTGGCAAGCAGGCAGTTTGGATCTTGCTCCCTCCTCAGTCTGGAAAATTACAACTCATTTCTCCAAAAAGTGACCTTATCACCTATGCCTGAGATTGCAAGCGGTCGCTATCTACTCCTCCTGCTGAGAGTATATCAGAGTGCAGAGTCTAATAGAGAAAAAAAAAGAGAAAAATGAAAGAAGATTTATTTTAGCCTAGCTTCAACAGCATCCACCTCGATTGGGTTGGGGGCAGCGCCCTGGAGTTAAAACCAGCAGTTTCAAGAATCTCACTGCTACCCAACTGTTAATCTTTTATACCCATTTCCAGGGTATATAAATATCCAGGTCCTAGGTATTTATCATTGCCTAGGTCCTGCTCCATCGAGGACAATGCTGAGTAAAAGCTATGAAAAATACCTTTGGACATATCTCTTAGGTGTATTACAGTTCAGGTATGACGGGCTCACCTAAATCCCACCAGTGAGTCAGGAAAACTCAATCTTCAAATTAATCTTTGCTTCTTATTTGATACTCTTGCTCTAATAAAAGAATCTTACAAGCTGAATTTCATCACTTTTATAGGGGTATTTTATTATTAAAATTTCTGCAACATTTAGTAAAGGAGAAAGAAATGTGATAGGTAAATTTCAGCAGTATTGCATGAGGTCTCATTGCCAAATTAGAGGAAAATGAAAGAATTGTTTTAAACAAAAAAAAAAAAAGGAAGGAAAGGGAAAGAAAACTTTTTTGAGGACTACCTAGGGAATATTTCATTCAGAGCAGTATCTGGATATGTAGCTAGTTACAATCTTCCTGTAAAAAATAGGAACAGAACAGATTTTACTTTAAGAACTTTCCAGGATATGCCAGCTGCTATTAGCTATCCCCACAAAACAGCCAAGGAATGCTAGAGCAAAACCTTAAGTATGATCCTCATAAAGAATTTCATTTTCTGAGACTTATGAATTGCTGCTCTGTTACAGAAATCAGAGTTTTTAAGTAAACATACCTCTTCTAAATTTTGAAACAGTTTCATAAAAGTGATTCTGAATAATGCTGCAGCTCCTAAGACATCTCTATCCTTTAGGACAGTGATTTTTAAGAGCAGGAAACTGAAACATTTTCAAAGTAATCCAAGCACTTGCACAGATTCCCCAGGGTTTCTAAGAAATATCTTGACTGAGTTGAATGAACTACTCTGAGTACTGGTAATTCATGGATCTAAAGAGAAGAGTGTAAGGTAGTAGCTAATATTAGGCAAGAAAGCTCTGTGGCATCCTTGTGTTTGAACCATGAGTGTCCCAAGACTTTTCATAACATCTGCCTAGAATTCTAACAAGGTTACCTCTACCAAATGCTCAGTCAGCTTTTGTAAAATGAATCAGGACTTAACAGCAAACTAAGTATTTTACTTCCACAGCTTTATGTGCAGAGCACAGAGTTCAGCTATAAATCTATCATCTATTTCCAGATACTTAACATTTATTTCTGCTTCCATAATCAAGAATTATAATAATAATAATAAAGAAAGTCAGTTTACTGTTACTCCATTGCCTCAGTGTTGTGAAACACAAGCAGGTAAACAAAGTTTTACTGGTCTGATGCACAATATCCAACAACCCGTTAAACATCTCCATGCATATACATTTCTTTTTGGTTCCATACAACCATCTAGTAAAACTCCTTCTGTAGTGAGATTAGAGTGTAAAACTCAACTGAAAATAGACCTTAACCAGAGTAAAATGGAATTAATCTCCGATTATGCTGTCTTTCTAAAACAATCATTGCCATGATATGCTCTGGGGAATCTCCACAGGCCTTTTCAGTCTATGTGAATATAAACCATTGAAGTTAGAATAATAAATAATTCACTGGTCCTTCCACATAGTAGCTAGCAGATACAGAAATATTATGGAATTCTCTCATGCCATATTATCAACTTCACTGTTTTTTGGAGGGCTTTTGTGTGTGTGTGTTTTGTTATGGGTTTTTTGTTTGTTTTCTTTTTCTTGCTTTTTTTTGTTGTTGTTCAGGAAAGCATTGTGAATATTTTGAAAACAAATTCAATAAGATAGAAGCATAGATGTTTTCTGGATAGTTTATTGTCCATAGTATTTAATTCATACTTGGCTCACAGAATTACCCAGTAACTGTTTACCTTGAAGATTTTTTAGATGAGCAAAATATCACTAAATGGAATTCAGCACAGTGTTCATAATAGGTTGGGTTTTTTTTTTTCAAGCCACCATTCATATTAAATTTTTACTTGGACAGTTTTTGAAGACAAAAGACAAAAAATAATCTAGGATTTTAGACTCTAAACACTGTTAGAATCAGAGGTACACTAGTTTTGATCTACAGTGAGACTCAGATTGAACTCAGCAAGCTTCAGCACTAAAATTTATGCATGCAATCTCAGTCAGCAAGGTAGGCTCATTCCATAGCTCAGAAAAACAAATGGAAACTTCTGCTGGGATGTGCGTCCTGTTGAAGTCCTGGGGCCTGAGTTGTGAGGCCCCCAGTTGGAGTTGACCTGTGAATGAGTCACAACCTAGCAGAATGTTTTTTGGTTTTCCTATTGGCTTCATGTTCCAGAGGCGGAACCTGGCCCACCTGTGTCTTTGTGGCTCTGCCCTCACCCAGGTGGTTGTGATTGGGGTGGTGAGCAGGGCCAGGACTATATCAAGCAGGAACTGATCAGCTGGAGGGGCTTCCTGTTAGGTGTGGTTTATGTTGGGGCTGGTTGCATCTTGCTGAGTTCTCTCAGTGGTGTCCTTCCATGTGAAGGGCTGCTGAGGGAGCCATCGCTGTCTGTTGTGTCCAGCAGGTGATGCTGGCACCACAGTGGGCAGCAGAGGAGCTGGGCCTACAGGAATCTATGGCAGGACTGTCTAAAAGAAGACTTCTGAGGGGATGTTGCTGAGTTCAGTGTTGTCCTGTGTGATCAGGCAACTGATGGCAGCATAAAATGATGATGGCTGAACCAGTGCAACACCTGTGTATTCTCAAAACTTATCTTCAGATAGGGCAAATAATCTTGTAAGAGGGCCTATATTTTTGGACTAATGAAAAAGGAAGCTCTAGTGACTAATTTAATCCAGACATCTACTCTAAATCATGACAGTACTGTCAAAATGAATCCCACCCTGAATGAGAAAAGGAAGATTTATTAAAATCTTTGTGTGTCTTTATCAATGATCTGGATAAGGGGATTGATTGCACCCTCAGTAAATTTGCAGATGACATCAAGTTGGGTGGGAGTGTTGATCTCCTTGAGTGTAGGAAGGCTCTATAGAGGGATCTGGACAGCCTGGATCAATAGGCTGAAGCCAATGGGATGAGGTTCAACAGGGCCAAGTGCTGATTCCTGCAACTGGCTCGCAACAACCCCCTGCCACACTACAGGCTTGGGGAAAAGTGGCTGGAAAAATGCCTCACGGTAAAGAATCAGAGGTGTTTCTTAAGAGCTGGCTGAATGTGAGCCAGCATGTGCCCAGGTAGCAAAGAAGGCCAACAGCATCCTGGCTTGTATCAGCAATAGTGTGGCCAGCAGGACTAGGGAAGTGATGTCCCCCTTTACTCAACACTAGCAAGGCTACACCTCAACCATGGTTGTCAAGGTTTAGGCTCAGTTCACTAGACCTATAACAATGCTCTCTGTTAACCCCCTTTCCCCCACAAAACAGGGAAGAGAAAGGGAATAAGGGAGAGAGACTTTGGTGAGATTGCTGTTAGTTCCCCTCCCAAAGTGGAGAGAAAGGAATGAGAGAGAGGGTTCCTGATTAGAAAACTAAAACAGTTTTAATGAGGATAATAATAATAAAATGGAATATATACAAATGTATACAAAACCAGGATCAAACCCAGCCTTGCTGATGGCAATTATGTCAC
The DNA here is from genome assembly GCA_013400335.1 of Eurystomus gularis. Taxonomy (NCBI): domain Eukaryota; kingdom Metazoa; phylum Chordata; class Aves; order Coraciiformes; family Coraciidae; genus Eurystomus; species Eurystomus gularis. Next base: position 46,905 of record VZZY01004411.1, read on the forward strand.
TGTCAACACTGAGGCTGTGGAGCAGGCACTGAGGAAGTCCCCGACTGTGCTCAGCAGCAGACAGGAACCTGATTCTGGAACTGGGTTTGGTAACTTATGAATTGGGACCAAAGGCAGAATGGACAGAATCTTCCTTGGATGCCAGTCATAGAAGAAGAAGAAGCTAGCCAGTGAAGAAGAGGAGATTGACCCTCGTGATCCCTCAGCTTTATTCTGAATATGATGTATATTGGATGGAATACCTCATTGGTCAGTTTAGGGTCAACTGTCCTGGCCACTCCTCCCTGCAGGTGCAGCCTTTTACTTTCTGCACCCCACGATATGGTACACAAGATTTAGCAGTGACCTTGGTCTGCACATCAATCCTTGGTAGGGACTCTAAAAGTTGTGTTGTCACTGCTGGAAGCAGATGCCGCCAGTGAAAATACACTAACTTCAGGAAGTGCAGTTAGTTAGAAGAGACTCAGCTGAAAAGTAAAATCACAAAACAGAATTGGTTCGGTTCTAACTCAAACAAGGACAACTGTCTTCAGTTTGGGGCCTTTGACAAAAGAAAGATGTTTAGGTGCTGGAGCAAGCCCAAAGAAGGGCAACGAAGCTGGTGAGGGGTCTTGAGCACAAGTCCTATGAGGAACAGCTGAGGGAAACTGTGGTTGTTCAGCCTGGAGAAAGGGAGGCTCTGAGGAGACCTTCTCGCTCTCTAAAGCTCCCTGAAAGGAGGTTGGAGTGAGGTGGATTCAGTCCCTTCTCCTAAGTAACAAGAGACAGGACAAGAGGAAATGGCCTCAGCTTGTAGCAGGAGAGTTTTAGATTGGATATTAGGAAACATTTCTTCACCAAAAGGGTTGCCAAGCATTGGAACAGGTTGCCCAGAGAAGTGGTGGAGTCACCATTCCTGGAGGTATTTAAAAGTAGTGTAGATGTGGTGCTGAGGTACATAGTTTAGTGGTGGACTTGGCAGTGCTTGATTAATGATTTGTCTTGATGACCTTGAGGATCTTTTCCAAACTAAATGAGTCTATGATTCTACGGTTTAGGGTAGACTTGGCAGTGTTAGGTTAATGGTTGGAGCAGGTGATCTTAAAGCTCTTTTCTAACATAAACAATGGTATGTTTCTATGTTTCTGCTCAGAAGTTTGAATATTTTACATATCAATTAGATATACCTATTGACTTTCTGGACTGCAAAGCAGAGACATTAAAGTGCCCATTTCTATATATTACACAGCATGTGTGCTCATATCTGTAGACACTATTCTGAAAATTAAATCCCCCTCACAGGTATGAGGTGCACTTACCTTGAGCATCTCAGTAATCTCACTGAAATCAAAATTAAATGTGACTTCATCCTTAGACTAACAGAACCACAGAACTGTCAAATTGGAAGGGACCTCTGGAGAGTGTTCGTGTCTAATCCCCTGCTTAAAGAAGGATAAAATAGATCAGGTTGTTCAAGGTTGGCCCAGTCGAATTTTGAGTGTGTCCAAGAATTAAGACTCTGTAACTTCCCTGGGCAACCTTACATATCTATTGTTCAGTTTTATAAGTTCCTTAGTCTTATTATTGTAATGCAATTTCATAGGAATAATTACTTCTTTGATAAATATATTCAGAGATGGCTGCAGCTACTGCAGATGTATCCAAGTTTGCTTTAAGCTATATACTTTGGGTTTTGGTAGCAATGCAACAGCAACAGCAGACGCACTGTTGGAATGAAATAATTTCACTTCTGATTGATTTCTGCAATCCTGACCTCTTCTCCTGTGCTACGGATGCAAGGTTCATTAATAATATTAAGCAGTGACAAAGTATTAGAAATATTTCTGTGCTAATAGAATCCAGCCACTAGTGGAAATTGAGCAAAACCTATAAGGAGTACAGTGTTTTGAGGGCTAAATCCCATGTGTGTTGTTTCTTTATAGGCACCTTTTTTGAGAAAAGCACACTAAATTGGTGAGCTTACTGAGCAGCCCAAATGAAAGATGTTAGAGGAAATCTGTCAATCCTTGACCTGCATCTTCATGCTCTCCAATTAACTGTAATCTCTTCCTCAGCGTGACTCTCCTCCCATGTGTAACATAACAAGTATCCACCTATTCCAAACCTGGTGAACTTTCCTGTGAGCTGCTTATCCAGCACTTTGTTGCTTGCTGTGAATTGACTGTGCTGCTGAGTTCCCTCGAATTCTCTCAAGCAGGAGTGGCTACACAATTGTTTTCTTTATGTAGAGAGGACAAGCTCATGCCAAGCTGTCCTAAAAAGGACAAAAAAAAAGAAAAGAAAAAAAAAGGAAAAGCAAAGAAAAAGAAGAGAAGCTAGAAAAAAGAGATTCATCTAATGGAGTGAAAACAGGAAGTCACTGGTAATCTAGTGAAGCTGAGCTCCTTTTGTAGTCAGTGGAGAGAATAAGGACTTTCTAATGTTTGGGTTAGTCTAAAGCAAATACCTGGAAGAGGTTAGATAAATTATGTTACAAAACCACTTATTTCTCCCCATTGACTGTAAATGGAGCCAGGACAACTAGCTCAGGTATTGACACCTATTAATGTAAAAGCTTAGAGTTGTGTGAGAAAAATCCCACACTAACAGTCTGCAAGAGGATGTCTTTTCCAATCTTCTTTTTCTGTCTGTCTGTCTCTTACTCTCTGGAGTAAGATGGATTTTCTGGGAAATCTGTTTTTTTGTTGTGGTGGTTTTTTTCCTTTTGCAGGCTTTTGGATGAATTGCCATAGGAAAGGAAGCTACAAGTACAGCAAAAACCTTTGGGCATATAAAGAGCCTAAGAATATTTAGTCCTCAAACCACCCTTAACAGCATCAACAATGGTTTGCTTTTGTTTCCTAGGATTAAAAGGAGAATTACTTTTGTTTTGTTATGCAGATCTAGAACCAGACTGTTAGTTTAATCCTCTCAATTATCTGTGTTGTCTTTTACAGAGGGAAATAATAGGGAAACCATGCTGTTCTATGGATCATATCCTCTATCATGAGTTCCCCTTAATTGAACAGAGGAAAACTGTATGTGGAGATAAAGACCATACTGTTATCACTAAGCAGAGAATACTTGAGCAAAGGAAATGCCTGAAGAACATGTATCCTAGCCTCATCTCACAGAAAGAGTAGCAGAGCAATGAGTCCAATCTTATCCTCAGTTATATAAGGTAATAAAAACTAGCTTTTGTTCAAAGGTTATAGACTTCCCAGGTTCCCTGAGTGAGGGAAAGGCTTATATAAAGAGCAGAGAAGATTCAATGGTAAGCTGACTTCTGGAGGATGTAGCTTTTTCCTTTTTAGTCATTCAGGGACTAAGGTTCTTCAATAAACTTAGTCTTTGTGAAGATATGTAGGGTCCTGCTTTGAGCACTGAAGCTATATTTCCTTTTTTCAAGATCAATTAAGTGTTATGAAACAAGCAAAAAAGCAAAGCTACGTGCAGAAAAGGATGCATATCATGTTACTTCAACTTCTGGGAACAGAGGTAGGTAAGTAATACCACTATACCCCAGCAATGCTAGCACTGGTTCTCCCTCAATAAGGTTATTTCATAAGGTAGATTGACTTTATTAAGAATAGAAAGTAACATTTTATTTTTCTCTTTAACTTTGTTAAGTGCTTATGTTAAAGTTTTTCTAAATCTGTTCTTCCAAATCTGCTTGCTGAGAACTACACAATACCATATATACTGTGTTAACAAGCCATCTGACCACTTTAAAATATGTACCTAAGTGGTCTAATAATATTAAAGAAAGGGATTCAAATAAAAGTGATAGACTGTTTTATATCCATGCAGAGAGAGAATTCAGTCATTAGGGATGTGGTATATGGGGGAAGGACACAAGACTGTGTAGGTCTGGATTAGAAAACAGCTTCCAATTGCTTCTGTGTTTGGTGCTGTGGAATTTATTAGCTTTGTTCTTGTAAAGTCATAGGAGAACTGGTAGGGAAGAAATATAAAACTGTTTGAACACACAGCAATACCAGGTGCACAGGATTAAACTAAAACCTTTTAAAAGTTCATATCAAGCAGACCCTATGAAGCATAGAACTCTGATCTATCCTTCCCTGGGTAAAAATTAAGTGAATGGAAAAAAACAAATGATGCAGTATGAAAGTCCGGAAGGTTTACAATTTTCCCTTCTGTATTTGACATTTAAATTGGATGGACATGGGCCAAGGACTAGAAGAGTAGAAGTTACCTGGGACAAGTTAATATGCATTGGCAGAGAGCTTTATGTACATGGTTGCTTGCATAGCTCCTGCTGTTATAGAAAAACTCTGGATAACCTGTTATAAGACTCATGTACTTTAGCAATCCGTAATGTGGAGAGGTTTACTGAAACACAATAATAACTTTCTTCTAGTAATGGCTTTTTCAAATGCCATTTTCTTGCCATAGTAAAGTTATTTGAAAGTTCTGATTTGTGCTGCAACTTCAAACCAAAGAAACATGGAGAAGTATACATACACACACGTAAAAAATTCTCCTCTCTTTCTGTACAATTATAGGATTTAAATTCCTTAAAACCGTTACTCCAACTGGCTGCTTAATATGGCATTTCTATATTCTTTATCAATTACTGAAATAAAAATACTCTGTGATTCTTTTGCTGACCACAAGCTGAATTCTAGTTTACCATCATAAAGGCTTGTTAACACTTTACTATTATGAAGTTGAAAATATCCTCCTTTTTATGAATTGGAGTACCTGTCGTTGGATCCATTGTCCAATTTAATTTTTTGTCTTCTTAGTTACACATCTTCCTGCTCCAGTATCACCAGGTAGTTTTGTAGTTTGCTTCTGATCATGTGGCTGAGTGTATGTATATAGGTATATGTATATTTTATATATATATATATGTATAGTGTATGTATATAGGTGTATGCATGTCAATCCTCCAGTTATAATGTGAGTAAGTGTTGTGATGATGGTTAGATAGTACAAAGGAAACACCTAACAAAGGGAAACACTGTATCTCTCTTTCTTCAGCCAAACAAACAGGAAGGATTTCTGTTCTATCTGGAAGTAAACAAAGATCCCAATTTGAAGATTGACTTATTGGGGTAGGAATTGTCCAAAACTTCAGGCACTTAACTGGAGGGTTACAGCCAGACTTCTATACATGAGTGAGGTATCTAAGCCACTGTTGAAGTCCATGAAGATCTAGTCAATATAGTCAAGAGAGCTGAAGAGGGATGGATGTCATGCTAGAGTTAGCACATGATCAGCTTCACAGCACTTTGGGCTCCATTGACTTTACTGACTATAGGTGGATTTTAGTTTCTTGAAAAGGAATGTTTAATGCCATATCAGGCAGCACAGGGTGTCCAAGATATGTGCATAGGATCTGCAGACAAGACACAAAATCCATGTGGGATCAATATCCATCCTGAGTGGTAGCTGGTGTCAGGAGGAAAACCCCAAAGTAATTAAAATGGCACTATCTGTCTATGTTTAAGCAGCTGAATCACTCCTTAGAGTAGAACTGACTCTCGGAGGAGAGTAGATACTTAGAGTCTATGAAGGAAGCCAAATTAACGAATCTGAAAATTCTGGAGAGGAATCCCACCTCTTAGACTCAATTTCACTGCATAGTCATAGTTATGTAATGTTATTTGATATGTTCAAGATAGGGCTGGAGTTAGGACACATGATCTATTGGGAACCCTGCAACTTTCTAGAGCTGTCTAGGTTGGCCTCCTATGGTTCGTTCCTGGGAAGCACCTGTTTGCTTCCCAGGAAGAGAGAGCAAAGTTAGTCACAAAACTCCAAGTCACATACACCATGTAGCTGCATGCCTGGAAGCATGAAACTCAGCACTGGGTGAGGTGGCAGCCATCACTAGGTCAATATCGGGTGTTATCTGGATGCCTGGAGGAGTGTGAGATGAGGTGGGAGGTCCTGTGGTCTCAGTCCCTCATTTTTCCACCCTAAAACAAAGCAGCCATTATGTCCACCCTTGCAGGTGTGAATTAACGGACTTTGTGACATTAACATAAGCGATAAGATTGTCTATAGTCATCCCCACCTGCATGTATACCGTGGTAATGTAATGTGAAAATTCGAGTATACATATTACCCCAATTGTGGCCCAAAAATTGGGACAGGACTCGGAACCACACCGATGACTGGACAGATTGACAAATTAGCTGTCTCCATCCCCCCTGACTCAGGACGCCTTATGGGTGAGATTATTTACCTCAGATCACGCTGAGTGATATACTTTTCCTCCCTGGGTGTATTTCACATTTCTTCTCAGGTGCCTTTCTGTGCTTCTCTGAGTGTATTCTTGTTTTTGTTTTCCCTTTTCTTTTCATCGCGACTGTACTATCGTTTGCTCCACTGTATTTCTGTTCACAGGCTTGTCTATCAACCAGGGGCCGGGCTTACAGCGGGCAAGTGGTTGTTGTTGTTAGTGTGTGTGTGTCAGTTTTAGTGTGTTGATTGTTATAATCTTAGCTATACAATGCTTAGTGTACCTGTAACTCTTAATTTATCACCGGCAATCCAAAAGAACCTGCAAACGTTGCTGTAAATAAACGACTATTATTTGTTCCCCAATTTGCATCTGTCACATATTCGGCATCAGCCTCACAAAACCGGATTTATTCCCCCGTTTTCACAACAGCACCAAATTTACTGAATATCTGCAGTAGGTCTGCACCACAGTCCATCATGGAACTACTGAAGCGATATAGCACCTGGATTTTGCTTAGTGCAGGAATAAAGTTGCTATCAAAACACAGCACACCACTGACAGAGTATTAAAAGCCATCATTTGCACAGTAGAAGTCTGCTGCAAAGAAGCGAGCAATGGATTGTTCTCCATGTCTACTCATCTATTGAAAAGCAATAGGTTTAAATTGCAATGAGAAAGATTTAGATTACACACTGAGAAATCCTTCTACCATGAGGACAGCTCATTCATGTGGGAAAGGGTGATGAGGTCACAGTATCTTTGTTGTTGGGGAGGTGCATGTGGACATCAGGCCCTGTTAGGTGATCTCTGAAGATGCCTTCTTGCTGAGTGCTCTGTGCTTTGACTATAAAAAAAGCCTGTGAATATTATTAAAGGGAAAATCAGCATAGACAAACACAGACATAGACAAGACCAGACATACTGCCTGGTCCAGTACATTCATTTAGTACTTCTTGCTTGTTTTCTCTCCTTTTCTTTCCCCACTCCATAGAATTGAGCTGGAGAAGACACTGGACTGCTTTGTCTTTGAGAACTCCTAGGATTGTCATGTGCATCTTTAGAAAGAGACTCTGTTGAAAAATGAGTGGAAAATAAGTACAGCTCTCCACTAGTCCTAGTTTTCCCTATTAAGACATATAACACATTCTTACCACTTAGATATTGTTTTTATTCTCAACTTTTATTAGGCTGACTTCACCAATAATTTTCACGTAACTTTGCTTCCTTTCTCTGCTATCTCCTGCCCCAGACCTCTTGTTAGTAGTGATACAATGTAGACACAATTTTGCACCAAGTTGGATGTACCAACATAAGAAGATAGAAATACCACCTTAGCTATTGCTACCACTTTTCTCTCTCTTCCACTTCTCTTGCTGCCATGTCAGCCCTCTGTTGCTATTCTTTCTCAGCATTTCCTCCATCCATTGTAAAGCTGAGATAGTTCTGTGCAGGGAGGAGCTGACTGTGAGGAGTCAGAGCTGTGAGAAGATCAGGACCTTGAGGTCTTACGATGCTGGCCTAACCCACAAGCGTTATCTGGAGGTTTGCACCCAGCTTCTGCACTGCACTGCGGTAGGCATTGTACAAGCAGATGTAGTTCTATCCCCGTACAAAAAGGCCTTACTTTACTCATGCTATCTATTAGGAGCAGTCCTGACTTGTGCAATGTTTAAAACATGTCAAGGCATTTCTGAAAGAGTGTGAACTGACACAAATCAAATTATTATCAAGGATGTGAAAAATGAAGCAATAATTGTAACTACAGAAAAGGGGGGTGGGAATAAATTAGTTCAATAAAAAACACAGTCTGAGGCTGTTTTTGTCTGTGCTTCTTTCTTGTTTGCTGCCAAGCTGGAGAGGATGAGGAGAAAAGGATAAGCACAATGCTTCTTCAAAGAAGAAATCAAGCTTTAAAGAACTTAAAAAACCCCCAACAAACCCAAACCAAACAAAATCAGCAAAACCTCAGTTTCAGAAAGGATGAAATGACATACTTCTTTCATCCTTTCTTGTAACTTAAATTATTTGCTACAGTGGTATTCACTGACTTAATTGCTCCAAAATTACATTCATGGAGATTATTTTATTGGTTTGAAAAAGCCAACAGAAACAATTTTAATAGTTAAAGGTTACCATTGAATTGTCTTCTGGGAAATTATTTTTTTGCATTCTCATGGTTGTCTGTGGTAATGCGGCAGAGTATCTGGTACATGTGGGAATTCAAGCATTAAGACTCTAGTTGTGTCAGAATTCCAAACAAAATTTATCATTTTATTTTAAGCCACATACTTTCCATATGCAAAATAATTATTTTTATTTTTCAATAGCTTTACATTTTGTGCATAAAATATATTCTTCAAAGATGGATAGTAGCACCTATTCCAAGTGCCAGTTTAATCTGATATTATTGGGAAATATGAAGTTTCCCTTCCATCTGCTTCATTGGAAACTTCTGCAAATCCTGCTCCCTGAGAGAATTTTGCCTGGGAATTGTGGCTTAGTATATGTTAATTTAGGTTCTTGTTAGCGCTTTATGGGGCCAAATCACTGTCATGTCTGATAAGTTCCCCTGTTATTTGCAGTGGATATGTATATAATCTTGTTTCACCTGGGATAGATCATGTTATTTATTACTGTTTTTAAAGTACTCTAGGTGCTCAGAGTTAAGTCATGCAAAAACGAAACATAAGAAATGAAATCATGAAATCTTCCTAATATGTGTATTTCATAGAGACATGTGACAAAAAAGAGGAAACCCCCATTCTTCATTTTTTCCCCTACAATTCCATAACATTGTTTCTTTTAGAATAAACCTTACCTCTATGTCCTGAATGTGCTCTCTAGTCAGTGTTCCATGGGTGCCTACGCAATACAGTTTAGAAATGTATATTGATAATTATATTCTGATAAACAGAAATCTTGACAAACAAAAGCGAGCTCAACACTTTTCTGTTCCTCCCTGATTTTTTTTTTTTTTAATTATTAACATGGTCTACCCCTACACCACACTAAGCAATATCATAATCCACAAATCAACCCATTTTCCTTTGTTAATCCTTAAAACCTGATTTGGCTGAGATAAAATTGGCAATAATTAAGCATCCAATATGCTGAGCACTGGTCTCCTCTCCTCTTCCTAGCTTTTGGCTTATGTGGAGTTTGCTATAGTGACAATCCCCCTGTTATTCTAGTGTTTGTTTGATCATGTGTCTCTTCAGGTTTCCAGAAGCAAATCACATGAACTCTTTGCACCTTTTACTCCCATTGTATTAGTTATATAAGTGACAGAAGTGAAACTGCAGCATAACTAGGAAACATCAGCTCGGTGCATTGAACAGCAAAGAAGTGAAATTTGCAGGAACAGAAGAGATCTAATAGTGTCCCAGTCTATCCTCCACAATGTTGATGACACATCCTACTCTATTTTTCATACATATTTGTTTGCCCTATTTCCTTTACGTGTGTCCTGTTCAACAGTTAGTGGACAAGTTAGGACTTGGGAAAACAAAATGAAAAGTGAGAATGAAATGGAAAAAAACCGTAGAGTTAAGTTTCATAATCAATTAACCCCCTTCAGAAAAACAGAACCAAAAACTTGAACTCAAACCTTTGTATAGACTCCTTGAGTTTCCTACTTCGCATGTGAGATCCATATAACTTATATGTCACAGTTCCACATTCATAGGAAAATCTCATGTATTTGTGCAGAGCATACTAATGACAATGCTCTTCTGTAAGCCCATATATTAGATGTCAACTTATTTTTGTGTATTTTGTTCCTCAAAGAGCTGTACACTTGGTGTTCTGGATGAAGGAACAGGAGAGCAGTAGGAATATGCATCTAATGTACCAGTCATTCTTCACTTTCACATATATTTCCTACTAGCAAAAAAGGGCATGACATAACTTTACATGTGCAAAAAAAGAAACATTAAAGGTCACTTTCCCTTCGTCTATGTCCAAACTGATATCCATAGCAAAGAGCTCCCTTGGCCAACTGCTGGAACTGACTTGTGCACATCTATTCCTGTGTTGGAGTCCTTTGGGGAAGTCATGCAATGAACAGTCCTTCACAACAATAGTGTAAGAAACATCTGCTTCTTTTTTTGCCAAAGCATAGGAATTTTTAGATCACTCATACCCCTGAGTGATCTGAGACAGCACAAGGGAGTCCCTCACATGACCAGAGCATGCTCCTTTCTTTAATATAATTGAAATGAAAAACCACAGAGAACTGGAATTCACTAAGCATGCGTCATAAGAGTTTTTTTGGCTTAAAAATATTGCTACATTTGTAGAACAGCCAAATACCAAATGATAGAAGTTTTTAATTAGTCCAATTAATTTACCTAGTAGTCTGAGTGTATAAGCAAGCTGAAAACCCTGTTTTAAAAGGTTCAGACAAGGACTGTGCATTGTATGATGTCTGTCTCATTTCAACAATAACCTCTCATAGAACTTCCCTCTAGCTACATCTTGTTGCTCTAGTCATTACTTTTTATAATCTAATATTTCAATACAGGATGTAAATGCAGTGATTTTTATCCTTCACATTAAAACACACATGGGATCTTTATTAGTTCCCTTTGCTTTTGTAACATGTGGACAGCATGGGTTTTATTGTTCATTCTGGCTTGTGCCACTAGGAGAAACTCTTTGCTGGCTGGTGTTTCACTGTGTGTCAGTTTTGGTGTTGTTTATTTTTCCCTTCTCACAGTCAGGACTACTAAATATTTAGCCAGAAACATATAAAGCGATTTCAGACCTACTTTATGAAAGGAGATCATTGCGCAAGAAATCAACACTGGGACAAACTCAGGCCACTTACCCAATCACAGTGCACAGCAAAATGGGCTTCTTTTAGATATTCTCTATTCTGCTTCATAGACATACTTCATTTGAGGGGTTTCTTGTCTGAGTATTGAAAATGCTGGTTTTGCTAGGAGATCTGAAAGGCTAAAGAAAAGATGGGTGTGATCTAAGTGTTGCTGGGGCCAAATTACTGTCATGTCTGATAAGTTCCCCTGTTAAAAATTGTGCAATCATTAGGAAAAGATTGATGTAAATCAAGACGCAGGTGTGTGTGTAGGAGTAGTTTATTGCCACTGCTTGTGTAAAATGTGGGAGGGAGAAGAGATCAATAAAGCAATCTCACTCTTGTCTGTGGTCTTTTGTAGGCCCAGAAAAGCTAGCCAGATGTATCTATAATGCATCCCAGGTACCTCCTAGTTTGTGTGTTGGAATTCAAGTCAGTCTGTGGTTAAAAGGCAAAATAAAGCATTCTTCCACAAGCAGACATTTAACCACTATATAATAATTTTGTCCCAGAGGGCAGCTTGGCAAAATGCTGTTAATAAAGGAGTGTAGCAAACTGGAGAACTTCCTGGCACAGCTTCTGAATGCTGGCTGGTGTTACACAGTTGTAACTGGAGCTGTTCAGAAATGTTGTGGTACGACTCTGTTCCTTTAGAAAGCTAAATTTGAAATCTTCTGGTCACAATATTTGGTGAATATCTTCCACCAAATGCAGTGTCTTGACTTCTGGCCATCTGCTCCATCCAGTGGCTGATAGAGCTCCTGAAGCAGAAGCCTTCACCAGGGGATCAGTCTGGGAACTTGAGTCACTGGGAAGTATTGTTATCTCTGGGTGTGTGGCAATATGTCATCAGAAATGCCAGGGACAAGATGGACTCCAGGGACTCTGGTGACTGGGACACACCCACTGGGAGATGTTTAGGCATAGGCATCTGTAGACAGTTGGCAAAGGCATCAGGATAAGGGGATAATATCATCAGTAACAAGGAAGAACCAAGAGACCACTACAGGGTTTGTAGTCTTTCCCTCTGGGCTGCTGGGAGTGGGTGTGGGTAAGATTTCAGATAGACCTCTGTGTACCCTTTTCTATTTGGGGAGGAACCTGTACTTTGTGTACATGTAAATCTTTGCATTTTTAGCAAAATGCTATTTAGAGTAAGGGTCTTATCTATCATTCAGTCACTGTTAAACATCTTTCAAATGTCTCCAGTTCAAGTCCATCAAGTGTAACACTGGTTTGCATTGCAGCTATCACTACAGCCATCCTTCTCAAGTGACACGACCTGATCCCGCAACACACATGATCAGATTTGTTGGAGGTTAACACAGGGAGAAAAGGGCAGAAAATTCACTGGCTCTACTCTGCCTGTAACCTGAGTGAGCTCTTCTTCCTCACTGCTACAACAATGCATTTTCTTGCAGTTAGAATGAGGGCAGAATTGTGAAAGAAAGCATAGACAATGAAGTATGCAATGCCATAAATGCACAACTTGATAGTAAAGGTATACTGAGCACCTGCTCTGGAATGCTTCCTAATTCTTTGAAGCTCTGCATCCTCCCATTCTTACTGCCATCACTGGGCACTGTACACTTGAGGAATTTTATAAGATCAATTTAGAAAGAACCACTGTTTTTTCAAATGCAATTCTCTGTATTGTATAGGTCAGTGAATCACTCCTGCATTGTGATTTCTGTTTTAGCTACAGCATGCATACCTCTTGGACCTTTTTTATATGTTGAAGGTTTCATGTATTAGATAATTTGCCGTGTGTTTCAGTGAGCTGTTGCAATTGTTAATTACTTATACTATGAAAAATGCATGCCTGTGAGAATAGCTAGTCTGAATTTGCCTGGGATTTGCTTCTCGCTATTAGATCTCACATGTGTTGTATCTGATCTGTTAAATACATACTGTCAGAAATCTCTCCCTTCACAGCACCTTGCAATACCAGATCTCAAGACAGCAACATATCAAAGGAAAAAAGGCTCTTTAACTATATGTGATACAAGTACCTTGCACTTTGAGTCTCATTTTTTCTCCTACCTTCACTCAGCAGTCTGAAAACTATCCAGCCAAAGGTGTCCATGAACAACAGCTCTCATGCCTCCCCTGACTTCCACTGCAAGACAGGGGCAAAAAAATAGAGGTGAAAATTAACTCTCTGGACACGATTTTCTTTCCACCGTATCTGCAGAGAGAGCCTGGTGAACGAGGGAGATGAGGCTGCTTTTAGAAAGCTGAATATAAGTGAGATGGATCCCTTCTTACGTGACATAGACTGTTCAAAAGGACAGCTAGTACTTAGATACCACAGTCATTGGCATTTTCAACTGAAAATATAGGGAACGGGTCCAACATGCCTGAAAACCTTGCTTTCTGGTTGTTAGCTGTGACATTTTAAAGTGCCAGCACTGTATGTGCACTAGAGAGGCCCATGGGAACCCAGAAATTTCTGACTGCAGCATAGATGAGTGATCCACGAATAACTTGCCACTACTAAGGTTCATTTAACTTCCCAGCCCAGATCTGTCCAGGCCCGTACAGCAGTCAGAGGCCCTTGATTCAGCTGAACAATAGCATCACAGAATTTTGAGGGCCGACCACAACCACTGAGGGGTGTGTGCCTACGCGTGGCTGGCTAAATGAAAGGGAGACATTGGCACTGGCAGGCTGGGGGCCCAGATGTGTGCCTACAACCCTAAGGAGTTTAAGATAGGAACGGAAGGAAGGGGATCTGATGTGAGCCACAAAACCAGGCAATGACCTCATCTTGTTTATAGTGGAATGTAAATGATTTAGGAGAAAAACAAGGCAATAGCCTTATTATGGTCATAGTTTTCAGTGTTGTACATGGTGAATACTAGATGTGGTGTGGGGGTCTCCGCTGGCATTTTGTGGAAGATTTTGGTACTGTCTTAATGGGTCTTTCCATATCTCTTATAGCAACAAAAAATGCTGACCCTGACTCTCTTGTCTAAGAATTTCTACAAGATCAGCCTCCTGTGAAGCATTGTGTGCTTGAGAATGACCAGTGATGTCCAGGGCAGGGTGGAGTTCAGTGAATAGCAGTTAGCTGAAAGTAAGAGCCTGATTCCAAAGCCTTGGAGAAGCAAGCCAAAAACTCAATGGAGGCAGGCCGTAGCTAGAGTAAATCTGCCCATTGTCACCACCTGCAATTAATTTGAATTCTGAAAGCCTGCTGGGACCTCAAGGCAACCCATTAACCATAGCTATGCTTGACCATTAAAGTCACAGAAAAGCTGGCCTTTTGTTGTAGGTGCTTTGCAATATCTGAAGTGAAAACTTCACTGTAGGGCAGTATACAGAGAAGCAGCAGTCTCAAACAGTGAGCTGCAGAATATTATGGACCAGAGATCTCATAGAGGTCCCTGCTGATGCGGCTGAATTCTTTGTAGACAATTCCCTTCTCACTGGACCAGAGCCTGAAGATACCTATAAACTGATGATTAAGTATCTGCAGAGGAGCCAGACATCTGGGGTTTGTTTTCATACAAGATAAAATATCCTACATTTTAGGTGAGCGTCCCAATTACTGCACTGCTGTGTTCAACTACAAGGGGATAAAGTCTCTTCCCCTTCCTTGACTTTCTGAAATGCCCTTTTGTGTCTAGCAATAAACAAAGTATTTTCTTTCAACATCTCCAAATTTGTTACTATTTCTTGACTGAAGAAAGTCCAATTTACGAACTGCATTAGTTCCCCAAACCCACTTAATGAATAAATAATTTTTAGAGGTCTCCCTCTAAAAGAGGAGAACTGCCCTGCTTTCAAACAAATTGTGGTGATGCAGTCAGGCAATTCCCCTTGAAGCAACCTAGTTCACTAGTATTTTGGGTGTGCTGGTGGTCAGATAAACTTTTTCTTCAGTAACTCAGAATTTAGGTTGTGAGTGTACTGTGATTGTTGCTTTCTTGTTTTCATGCTGCTGTTTTGTTGTTTGACTATCCTTTTTACTTCCATTCACCAATTATTATATTTAGAAAATCAGTGTGCCTGAACTTTTACAGTTGCTTTATCACACTTACAGAGTGCTTGGCATAATGGACTTTTACTTTCAGTATGAAGATATTTCCTAATAACAAGACCCTTGGCATAGCTGACAACTGCTCTTTTCATACTAGTAGCGATCAAAAACTTTCAAATGATGGTAAAAATAAAACAACCAAGACTTTCCGAAATGAAAAGACAATAAGTTCGCTTCTGTGCTTAGAGACTAGAGATGAGAAACTGGAATGGTTTGCAAAGCCCAAGGACAGCATTGCCCAGCAAATCCAATTTACTCTGCAGTACTTTAAGATTGTGGTATTAGCTACTGCAGCAAAGAGATTTATAGCTGAGAGATGAATAATATGATCAGTGTAAGCTGGTTTTATAACTCGTTACATACTCCCATACTCTGAAACACAGCACTACAATAGTAAGAGGCCTGCTTTGACCAACACTGGACAGCATTTTTTTGTTTATGGTCTGCTTTCTCAGATTTACTGTGTGCTCCCAGTGGGAGCTTGACAGGCTGTAAACATTGGAGTTTAGGCAGAGAATGAATTTTTATCTCTGACTGAGTCATAGGGATGGGTGGATGACCACAAAGCCCTTATTCCACCCAGCCACGCTGCTGAGTCAGGAGATGCATCTAGCAGGAGCTCGTGGCCTAGTGTGTCTGATGGCACAGGCTTACACCTACTTCCCTGTAATGCTGAGTCGCAGCAAAAAGCTGAAAGAAGAGGACCCAACTGAAACCACAGGAGCAGACCTCTCCAGTCAGCACAAACCCTCTGTGTGACACATGCAAGGCTAGTATGAAGAGAGCAGAAGTTACTAGTAGAAATATAGATACATCAGTTTACTTCAGGCACTTACTGTGGGGAAAAATGCATGCCAAGGGAGTAGTAAGCACAAACACACAAAGTATGCTCTAGTTCACTTTGTAAAATTAATCTCCAAACACAAACATGCCACAGCTATTACAAATTGTAAACCCTGTAGCATGCAGGGCTTTTCCAGCTTGTTTACAGCCCTTCTCTTGTTGGCAAGCACAGAGAGATATGAAACCCCAGAGTTTAAATCACAAAAAGGCAGAGACACTGGCTGATGTTACTTTCAGCTTCAGGGAGAAAAACATGAAGCAGAGCAGCAGCGGTTGCATGCGTGTTGAAGCAATTCTGCTGCTTCTTTCTTTCCTCCTTCCCAGTCTTGAATTTTCTCCCAGTCCTTTGCCATGCCTTTATCTGTTGTCTCTGAAAACTAAATAATATATTAATTAATATCCTGCTTTTAAGATGGGTATACTACTACTTCTCTTTCAAATCCATCTACCCAAATAGATGTCTGAAAAAAATGAGTGGGCAAAGCATAGACAGAAAAAAGGGAGTTCCAGAAAAAGGGTAGCTGATGGCAGATACTGAATTCATGGGGGTGGCATGGGAACAGTATGGTTTATCTCTCTCAATGGCCTAGTCTTTTAATCACACCAAAACACTTTGTATTGCATGGGTGGGAGGTACTGGAATTCCTGGTAGGAGACCAGTATGTCTTTCAGTTAGCTGTTGCACAGCCTTGCTGTGAAAAAGCTGGTTCGTGCCCTGATCTACAGACTATAATCAGTCCTGCTTTTTTGGATGTTGAAACAGTAGTTTAAGATACCACTGCCTCCTGCTGTATTTTGTGAACTCTCTCATCAAGCTGGCTATCCTTCCCACATCAGTAAGTACCACACAAGCATCCCTTACACAGCTTATTACAACTCTCAAAGCCACTCAGTCCATTTTGCTCCTACCTGATATTTTACCACACCTCAGTTAACGAGATGATGAACACTAGGTCACAGACAGTCACAGGCAGCTTCTAGCTTGTGACTCCTTCAGTGTCTTTGCTAAATCTACCAGGGCACATCTGAGTATGCCTTAAAAACAGGACAAAATGGCAGGACCTTGCCTGACTTTGTAAGAAAAATGTAAAGTACTCCAAACACTGGAGTTGACAGACATTCATATACACAACATAACCCCAAGATCTCATATAATACTTTGGCCTTCTCTTTAAAAGTGATGCTGTACCCTTGGAAATCATGAAGATGATGCATAATTAGTGGTATACTGCATCACTAACTTCATTCATGTTGGACATGTTGTGTTTATCTAATGCAGATGTAGATTATGAAGTGATGTAGCTTCAGGAAACAGGTTCAGCTCACAGATTAAGCCGCTTAATGTAGATGTCTGAAGGTAGGTGTTGGACCTTCCTCTCTCACCACTAATGATCTAGTACACTGTCCAAGAAACTATGCATCTCTTCATAAAGCATGTGCCTTCTTTGATCAGCTGATGACCTCTATCAGCAGCACTAAGCAGTTAGTATCTTGGCTTAGTTCAGTTGTCTACACTCAGGAAGTTAACATCATCTGTGATGCTCCAGGGTATCCTATCTGGTCTCTTTGCTGTCCCTGCAGCATGTTGCAGGTGTTCCTTAGGGGCCTATGTCTTTTCTGCTCCTGTCTTGGACACGGTCTAGAATTTCATGTGGTAAAAGACACTCAGATTTAGGCAGCTGAATCCCATCCCAAATATCTGTATTGTTCTAAAAAGGTTCACAGCATGAGACAAGCAAATCAGCAGAGCGAATTGGTCCTATGGAAATCTTAAGTCCTTGGGGTGCACAAACACGCTCATTGGCACAGAGTCTGTTATAGGGGTGAGGCCTACACAGTCCATGCCTCTAGGAGTTCACAACCCAATGTCATGATCCTGCCAGCACTGTCATGTATAAAGCCAATGAATGGTCCTGCCTGTATGAGTAGTTGCAAGACCAGGCGGAACTATGAATAGTGAACCAAAGAGCAGTTTGTGGTTAACAAGATTCTTACAGTAACTCTGGGAAGCTTACATTGGAGCATACATTGATGCCTAGCTGAAAGTTTCCAAATAAGAGCCAAGAGGAGCCATCTCTTTGCTGCCAATACCAGGATCAAGAACACATTAATTTTTATGTATTTTGTGTGTACATTGGCTCAGGGACACACTTATACCTGAGGTGCAGATAAAAGTCACCAGCTGTATCTGCTTTGGAGGTGCAAAGGTCTTCAGAGCTAGCTGAATATTCTGCTAACATGATGTGGAATTAAGGGTGAACTTGTCGGTGTACAGCACAGGTAGGCAGAGTGTATTATGAGGTGTGATGCATGTGCTGTGCAAACACATGGTGAAGGTGGTCCCTGTGTCAGTAAACATACCTTTTCCAGAAAAGACTGGGAGATTATAGCTACATAAGCAGTACTGTGGCCAAGATGACCAGAGCAAATCAAATACAATAAATCAACCTTGTACATACATCAGTTCTTTAGGAGAACACTGTTAAAAATGTATATCACACTTTTCAGGAGTTATATGAGCTTGAAGTAACTACTACTGTGTTGATAAGTGTAATTTGTCATAAAATCTTTCTTTAAAAAAATGAAAGTATATTACCAGATCAAAAAGACAAGGTTGATTCCTGAAATGAAGCCTCCAGATGCATGTTCATAGAGCAGAAAAGTGTTCAAATGCAGTTTGAGTTTATCAAATAACCTCATAAATTAAGCAAGCATTCTGGGCCAACATTTCTGCATGCTTCTGTTGAATTGCACCAGTGAGTGGCTCTGGTTTAGGTATAAAACCACATGAGGTTCTCTAGACTAGATCAGATAAAACTTGAATATCTAAACAGTTCAAAAGTGTACTGTAAGCACTAAAATCCAAAATTCTGACTCCAAAATTCTTCATTTGGAACTGCAGCTCTCCTTTGACCTGAAAGTTTTGTAGAGGCCTGAAGCTTTATTTTCACATATGTGTTTAGGGGTGGCTGCTTGTCTTGTAAAATACAGGGTTGAGTTTTCACCTCTAATGAGACACCTGGGTTTGGTTTTCTGATCAGTCTCAGGGGATTCACAGAAATACCTGTTACTTTACTAGCACACTTTAAACAGATGACTTGGCAGTGACACTCTGCATCTTACCTGGAGAGTCTGGGACACTGTTCACAAAGAAGTGCAAATTTTGTGTAATAAGAAAGGAACATTTGTTAATAACTTTGTTAGGATACTTGGTTGAGAAAAGGGAGTCCTAGCTATGAATCCCTGTCAGTGTGATATATTTTTACCTACTTGAGTAATTAAGTACAAAACAAACAAGAAACTCTTAATGGTTCAGCTTTCACCCTTGAAGTTTTTAGAAGGCCTTGGCTCACTCCAGCCCAAAGTTTCTCGGTCTTTATGGACAGGCCACATGACATATTCTGGTGGCTGGGAAGGGTTATATGTTGTGATCCTTCCTTTGCATGGGACCTAGACTTATTTTATCTATATGCAGTGTAAGCAATTGATGTGCAATAGATCTTATGTCTCTGAAGCATGCTGAGATTGTTGCACATGTTACATAGTTATTGCACACAGTCACTCCCTGTTTGAGCCTAGTCACCTTCTTGCTTAGTGGACTATTCAGAAATGCTTGATTTACATATCATTTTCAAGAGTGTGCTGGCAACTTCAAACCATTGATGAGAATCTCTCCCAGATATAATCATTCTCGTCAGCACTGCTTGGGACCCTCTAGCACTGTCCTTCTGAGGCTGGAGTATGATCACAAGTAGACCAGTTCCTTGTCCTCTCTGCTGTCTGGTCCTTAAATCTCCCAAAACTTAAGAAAGCAGAAATATGCTTGCCACTTAGCTACTCAGTGAGGAGGAAAGCAGCAGCTAACATCTGTAAGGCAGTCAGAAACAGCTTTCTGAACAGATACCATAGCTGTATTGCCCATGGTAACATGGACCAGCACATCATTGACTCTGGAGCCATCAGACATTTCCAAACCTTAACCAGAGATCAACATAGTCCAGGCTGAAGTCTTCAAAACTGTGAGCTGGAGACAAGTTAAGGTATAAGTCCCAGCCCATTTTATACTAAATACATAGTGTAGACAAAGACAGAGCGTAATGAATCTAGAAAATTTTGAGCTGCCCTCATGTATATACATATGGTTCAATATGGCCTTCATTTAAAGTACATTGTTTTCCATGTGCTCTATATTTTTCTCAAGAAAGAGTAGACATGTCATTTCATAAGGTAAGTTGCATACTTGTAAATAATTTATGAGCAAGCTGTGAGATGATATAAGATGATATCAGAGCAAGCCTACAGCTCATATTAAACTAGATTAATAAACATCCTCAGAGAGTATTTATTTATTTAGCTGTTTGTTTTTGTATTAAGGCAACTTAGAAACTTATTACTTAGAAACTAAATACTTTATGTTGCTAAACTGTGGGACTTTGCAGCCTTTTTATGTACAGAAGCACACAGAAAAGTATTTAATTTGTATTTCCTCTAAATATTGTAATGAAAACCAACCCAATAATAAATAGCAACAATGATAAATAATAAATAATAGCAATAAAAAGTATTTTATTCCATAAATTCAAGATTACATCCCTTTTAATATCCCAGCACAGAATTGCAGCTGAGATGTAAGGCAGTAGGAGTGAGTCAGTTCTGTTGTTCCAGCTCATTTTAGCATTTTAATATAACAGCCTCTAAAACAGTGGGGAAAATGTGTACACCTGCTGGGATGATGTGTGAGTCACTGGCTGAGCGCTCTTTGGAAGCCAGCTATCATATAGCTGTAACATTAACAAAACATCTTATTACTGTCATCCCCCGTCAAGAATATGAGTAATGTGGAAAGAGACACAAAAAGGGAATAAATATACACTTTTCTTCATTTACAGTAAAAGTTACCATTTTGAACAGAAGAAGCCAAAATATCTCCAAAGTAATAGCATCCCTTGTGTAAGGCACCCTGTGTAACATACATCAACATCAGGAATTTATTTACCTCATAAAAATTACCTCAGTGCTATAGAAGCATCATGATTCATGCTGCTATGGCTAAGGTTATGACAGTGTTTCCACTAAAACTTCACTTTTCAAACCTACAGGATTCAGCTGTGCAAATCTTCTAGGAGCTGAAATGAATGTATGTGCACAGAATCGCTGCTATGGTGAAAAATGTACAAAGAAGTGGCACAGGCCTGGTAAATTTTACATTAAAGGTATGATCTATACAGGCAAAAAGGCAGGAGGAGAGAGATGCTGCCACTCTGCTAGCTCTACCTGACACAGAAAGTGTTCAGAGTCGGAGGGTATGGGGGCCAACACTCTTCTACTTCCTTCCGCTCCCAACAGCCCTCTGGGTGGATCCCACCTCTTATCTCCCAGCCTGGAAATATTTGGGTTCACCATGTAAATGGAAACAAGCAGCTAGGTGATTATTTTTGCCTCTGGTTTCTGATTCACAGATGGGGACCACAGAGCTAAGCATTGCCCAATCCTGGCTGCCTTGCCCCAAAGCAGGGAGCATGCAGGCAGAGGGGCTGCTCATGGAGCAGCTCTTCAGTGACCACAATTTACAGAGCCACAGATTAAGGCAAGCCAAAATTGCTGATACTTTATTTTAAAATACTACACAACAAAGAGTGCTGCCATTTTTACATCAGCAGCTGACTTGTGGGATTTTTTGTCACAGAAAATGTACTGCAAAGTCTCATGGTCCTTCTGAAAAAGTCTTTATTAGTGTTTCAATTCATATCAGGAGTGTGAATTTGAAGCAACTCACCTATTGTCCCTAAACATTGAGTTTAGAGGGTCAGTCCCAAGGCACACAAACTGTTTCCTTTCACTAAGCCACAACTGTTTTCCTAAACCAAAAGATATGGTCTGGGAATGCACTAATGCCGAGGGGCTTCCTGGCAGATCACAACTAGTTTGAAGTTTTATCCTACAGATCCACCCATCTTGGGCTGGATTTCAGGTAAGGAATGCACGGTTGGTACTTGTAGGTTAACTCTCCGATTTCCTGGAGGATTTAGTTTCACTATATTTTTTTTAATAGTGTTGGTACAAAAGAAAAATGTCATTATCTCATAAAAATCTAAACTTTGAAGCTAACAAAAGACAAGAAAACATGAAAGAGATATATTTTGATTGATGTGGATGAAAAATGACATGTTGAACAGAATTACTCTAACTATCTGTCAAACACTGTTTTTAAAATTCTATTACCTTGCAAGTAGCTAGTTTTCTTTGCTCAATAAGATAATCAATGATTTAGCTGCCAGGGAAAGACTAAATCTGGACTTTTCAATATTCTTTCTATACTGTTTCACTGCATTAGGGAAAAACCTCTTTTGCCTTTGATTAGGTTACAGTAGCATGAATGTTATCTCTTGACATACATTTCTTAGAATATGTTCATATTATATTCAATCCACTGTCCTGTAGTTTCACTTAGAGTCAGTAGATGGAGAGAGGATAAACCTGTCAGAGAGCTTTGCAGGTGTCCTAAGAGGCAAGATGTGGTACCCTTATGGAACTGAGTAGCAGTTTGAGAATTACTGTGCCTGATGGTGTAAATATGGAAACCATCAGAAAGTTAAGGATACATCAAAGGTCCGACAAAACTTTATTTGACAAAAGAGAAGTATAATCAAAGCCTGACGATCTGCACTTATGTGGTTGTTGTTGACCATTTAATGACATGTTAAGTAAGCACAGCTGACTAAAGCATCACTAATTGGTCAAACATATATAGCCTGCTTCTCAGTACAGTATAACATAACATTTAAGAGTACATATGTTTCATATCTATCTTCAGAACTAGTGTGTGAAGTTTGCATGTAGGTTACAACACTAAATAGCTCTAAAGTTTGTAGAGGTATTGCATATGTGAACAAAGTACAATACAAGACCCATTATGTGAAATTTTCTGTAGAAGCTTTTCAGATAGAAATGGCTCTTTATTCATCATACATTCTCAAAATTAATTGAAATAGTTTCAGGGTTGCTCCCTGTCAAATTGATGCATACTGTCACAAGCTGGCCTTACAGGCTAGCTACCTCTACAAGGTAGCTGTCTTTTTGTTTGAGTCCCCTAAGAAACCGGAAATTACTCTCTTAATGAAACTGCACCACTAAAGAGAAAATCAATGTGATTGCAATAGTTGCTGTGAACTCCAGTTCATCTTAACAGCTGCTGCCTTTGAAATAAAAGAAATAAAATAATTAATAATAGTATACCATAGCTCTGAAAGCAAGGCCAAAGCCAACCGAAGTACAACATAATCAGATCAAACCTAACAAGCACTTGAAGGCTCTGGCACCTTTCTATCCACCTTGCTGGTCCAAATAATACTCAAGTACTTCTGTGGAAGGAATAGTAACCCTTGCTTTTGTAAGATTTTTTTTCCCTGAAGATGAAAAGCAGTGGGGATGCTCCTTAAAAGAGTGATTTGTTTGTCCTTTCCATCTATTTGCTAAAACAAACCTCCCGTGTGCATGGTGTGTGCATGCTATTTATGTCGCTGTAAGTCTGGGTGAACCACACAGGAGTGAAGGTGTCTGATGTGTTGTGTTGCTGTGACGGTGCAGTGGAGTTGCCTTTTAGTAACTAGTAAAGAAAACATGTTTTTCAGTGTTAACCCACTCACTGTTACCACATGGAGGAGGGAAATGATGGGGTGCTGACTAACACTGTGGGGAAGCTTGGAAAAATCCTCTGAAAACTGAAATAGGAGACTATCGTAGGCATTTCCTTCACCTCTGTCTTATAGGCGTTTTTCTTTTCCCATCTGCTTAGTCTACAATTGCTCCTGTGTCCTGCCATCTGCATTGCTTATTTTGGGCTACTGCTGGAAAGTGGCTTGAAAGTAGATTTTTTTTTTATTATTATTTTTTTTTTCAAGCTAGGCAAAACACTGGAAATAAATGACTCTAGAGTGACAGGAGAAGAAATAACTATTCGAATTTAGAGTTGTCCAATTTGTGGCTTTCATTCTTTTCCATAAATTAAAAATGCATTAAGAAACATTTAGAGACATTTTCTTAAATGTACAATTTTATGCCTTTGTTCTCATAGAAGCCAAAGAAAAACCACCGCTGACATTAATGGAACAAAAATAGAAACATTATTATCTTCAGCAAGGACATTTTGCATTTCCACTTCTGGCACACAGAGAAAAATGCAAAATGGAAATGGCCACAAACGCATTATTGTTAATGTAATCATAGTTGTAAGTTATAATTACTAGGCAAGCTTCCTTGTTTCTGTATTTCTGGCTACCTCAGAGATAACCTGCCAGTGTGTTACAAGAACAAGCCCTGAGGGAATAGATTTTTTCTTAAAAAGCAATGAAATGGAGGGGTTACTCCTCACAGAAAGGGAGGAATGACAAAAGACAGAAGGCTTTCATAGCAAATCACAATAAAATGGATGTTAGCATTCCCCTTGGCCAGTTCTGTGTCCCTTAACCTTATTTTTTGCCATCATGCCTTCTCCTCCTCCTCCCGTGGCTATTCTATAATAGCAGGACAACAACTTCTTTCTTCTCCAGGGCATGAAAGTAATTTATACTGTTGGGAGGAAACTGCTTCTCCTCACAGCTGAAATTTCTGTGACATTTCTAATCTGTAAATTATTGGCACATAACATTTCCAGTCATGATGTGCCATGGGCAATTTAAGAACTTATTACTACCCCTCTGAGCTAAATGTGTGAAGTTTTCAGATGTGTAATGAACAATGTATCAGAGCCCCCAAAATGCCCGTTTGTTTCAAAGAATGGCGTTTGTATTAATTACATGCTAATATACAAAGTACAGCTTAGCAGTGCTCCATATACTGTTTGTCAGAAAGTGACAGTCTCCAGCAACTCAGACTGTGCAAAACCTGTTTGAGCTCACACAAAACAATTTAGTCTTGTCTGCGAGGATCCCTACACTTGTGTTGAAAACATACAACATCTGTTTCCCCCATTTTACTAAGTTTGGAAGGATAAAAAGTATTCTCTTGAAGCAGAATGATGCCAAAGTCTCCAGAGCTGGGTCCAGAAATGGATACAGCAGACCTGTGTCAGCTTAGTATCAGCTTGGCCGACCTGAGCAGCAGAGCCACTTTGATAAGGTGGTAAAGTATCGTTACTGTCATTGCACCCAGGCTGCTGTATATAATGCCATACTGTGGGCTACAGATTTACAGGTTTTCTTAGAAAAATGCCTAGCATGCAACCCTTAACTCTTGGCGGGAGATTTTCTGTGCAGATTTTACCAGCTTTATCCAACTTGCAAAAGCCATGGAATCATTATTGGAAAACATGAAGAGATCTTATGGCTTGCTTTATGCTCTCCTGTTTTGAACGCAATGTTGGGAGATATTATTATCTAGCTGGTTACATGGAAACTAATACTTGCATTATGCTCCTAGCTTTCTCTAGGATGTGCAGGGAATTTATCTTTGTAACTGTTTGTGTGCTAAGACAGTAAGAGCTCTGTTTTCTCATTTGTGTTTACACAACTTCTAGCGCAACACTGTAACCATAACATTGATTATAAAAGCAAATCTAAGAGAAGACAGCCTGAATCCTTTGAAATACAGGGATATTCTAAATAATATATCATTTCCTAGGTGAAAATGTTCACTTCAGAAAGGTGGATTCTCTCCCCTTTTCACCTTTTGGAAAGCTATTTTGTCCATGAACACATTGCCTCTTTCTCAAACATCTGGTGAATGTCTTTTAGGGACAGACTAAAATTGTAGAATGGTGAAATACAAATAGCATAATTATGGCTTTATTTTGGTCTGCTCATGAAATTGAAGGATTAGTTGTACAGGACAGCTGTTAGTTAGGGAGGTGGCCCAGGGTCAGGAGGTTATTTTCTTGACTACAAAGAAGATCCCTGGACTAGAGAGAAGAAAGCTTCAGCTCGTAACAAGCTGTTGGTTTAGCTTTTAGTCTCTTAGGAAAACTGAGTTTTTGGTATCAGTTATATTTATCTACACATTTTTGCCTAATTCCCTTCCCCACAATGCCTTTTGAATCCATTTGTCAAATTGCACTGAATTTGACAGAGATTTGGAGTTCTCAGAGGTATTTTGTTCCTTCATGTGTTGAGGCAATAGGCAGTTGACTAAAGGGGGAGACTGTATTTGTTTTCCATTGAGTAAAAGACTTTATAGGGGGCTTGGATCCACCAGAAAGGATGAGACATTATGAACATGCCATTAAAGGAGGAACTTTATCAGCCCGCAGACTCCTGCTATGAATATTCATCAAAAAGAAAACAGATTTACCTAGTAATAAATTTTACTGTAGTGCAGATGCAGTAGCACAGATAAGAAGTTTACGTGGAATACACAATAGTGTGCATACAGAGATGGATGCAGTTTGTTGTGATCTGGCTCTCCCTGTCCTTTGAGCTGATAGAGGAAGCCCTGAAGCAAAAATGAACTAAACATATTATTGCACAGATTTGTCTGAGCTGATGTTTGCCTTCCAGCAAGGTTTTTATTATCTCAAACACAGAATTATATCTTTATGTTTGAACTACATGATCAGAGAAGGTGAATGCTCAGAAAACAATACCAACAGGCACTGTGATCGAAGCTTTAGTTTAGTAGGGCACTTTGATCACAGCTTGCTGGCTTCCACTGAGCCAAGCTTTTATCCTGCTGTATGAGAAGGCTGATGCTTAAATGAGGAACTATATGAACAATGGAAAAAAATGAAAACTGTCTGGTATTATTCTGCCAAAATTTCTGGTGTCTAACAAGGGTAGAATTTTGACTGAAATACTGCTTGCTGTTAGGCAGGAATCTCTGTGTCTCTCCTCTCCTTTCTGAAGTTCCCCCATAATGATCTCTTTCTGTCTTGTATGTTACTTTGCTCACTCACCTTTTCCTTCTCCCACTTTCCTCAATGCCCTGATCTCCCAGGATTTAACTTTCCTCAGAGGTAGAAGCAGTCAGCAGCTAACTTCATGTTTATCTCCTGTTTTCTGTTTCTCCTGGAACAATTCCCATTTATCATCATCTTCAACATCTTATGTCTGAAGTAGCCTTTTGATTCATTCTCATCAGGCAAGCCCTATACATCTATTCCTATACTACTTTTGCAGTGGTGACTGCTCCAAGACCTACAATGACAGAAGTACAGGGAGAGAATCTGGGCAGTTAACCCTACAACTGCATGACATCATATTCACGAACTCACATGACTGGGGTAATATGTGTGCTGGGAGCAGAGAGTGAGACCAGGAGGAGCCAGGAAGCTCCTGTTCCCTCTGGGAGGCAGGTTGGAGGAGCAGCAGAAAGAGCTACCAGATTGGGCTTGAATGCAAAACACAGACTCCCAGATCTCCTCCTGCCTCCCCAGCAGCCAAAGTTTTATTCTGCTCAATTTTCTTTGCAAGAACATGTTTTTACCTCTGCCACCAACATAGCCTTGATAAGTAGAGCACACAACTTGTGTAATGGCATAAAACCTTCAGCAAAAAAAGAACTGGGTTAGTTCTGTCAAATTCAGTGTCTTTGATCCTTGAACAAGGCATTCAAAGCTCGATGCCAGAAGTTAAACATCTAAAATAAATATGTGGCTGGCTCGTTAAAAGTGCAGACCACCTTTTAGTGCTCTTGAAATCTGAAAATCAAACACAAAAGCCAGTCAGAACTAACACTTTTCACTCTGCCAGAAAAAGAAAAAAAAAGAAGAACCAACAACCTACCAACAACAACCTACCCCTCAATTTCTATAGATCATCAGACTGTAACTTTAAAAAAGATATATTCACATTTATCACTGAAATATAAACTATAGAAGACCATTAAAGAAGTAAAACAACAAACTGAAGAAATAACATACAGGATCACAGAAGAATGATGTTCATTTGCACCTGCTGAGGATCTCATCCACACTGTTGAAATAGATTGTAGATTTAAAAATTTGCCTTACATATCAGGCATGCGGAAAATTCCAGGTGTTAGTGGAAGAAAATGTGGAGGTTTCTGAATTCTTTCTTCTGCTCTCTGGACCCTCGAGGCAGTTCTTACTAAAAAAAAAGCTCAAATCCTCCTTTATCTCAGGAAGGGGGTTGGTTGTGTATGTCCCTGAGAGGGTAGTGCCATACATATTTGAATGACACATTCCTGGACAATGGGATATGTGAATATCCACAACTCCCTTTGCCAAAAAGTAGAATAGAAAGATATGAGAGTTGATGGAATACAGCAGGACCCGTTTAATGGAATTATCTCAAAGTTCACCAACAACTGAAAAAATCTTCTTTTGTTTGGGGGGGTTTGTTGAGGGTTTTGTTGTTACTGCTTTTCATTATGCATAGGGTTAACAAGATTTTCTTTCAGTGTCAAAACCAAATAGATTTGCAGAGACTCTGAAACCTATCAAACCTGAAGGTGCTGCACACAATGATAGGCAGGGTTTCCTGAGCTTGGGTTGAAGTGCTGAGATAAGGATTGTCTACCGAAGTGAATAACATCCCTGCAAAACGAATATTTATCCATGTGTTTTCATTGGGCACTCAGAGAAGAATGAAAATTCTTGACATGACTTACAAAAGGTTGAAAGAACAGAAGTAGAAAATGATGTCTTACGTGTAGAAGTGAGACAGATCTCACCTCATTCCAGCTATTTCAGTGCTAGGCATTGAGTCTAAGTCAGTCATGTCTGTACTCTGCAGTTTATGAAGAGGCAGACACCTACAAAGGACAATTCATCTTCTCCAAGAACAGATGTATATGAGGGATAAAGGGGAAGTCTGTCTTTCATCAGAGACTACTGGGGGAGCCCATATGATGAGCTGAGGCCAGATGCTTAACCCTTAAGACAGCTGACTTTAAAGGAGATGAATCTGTGACTTTATCAGAAGATGAGACATGATTGTACTGCTATGTGACCTAACACAACAAACTGGTTTCTGAAGAATATGCACTATGGATTTTTTTATAATCAAGATGTTTTCTCTTCTTATGATAAGAAAAACACATCAATATTTGATACTTAATTCACTGGACTGCCTTCACACATGTTTCTCCATTCGTTTTGGATAATGCCTTTTCTGAGAGCAGAACATATCTAGCAAAAATTCCATAGAAAGGATGAGAGAAGAGAGGACCATAAAAAGATACAAGCTTGCTGTTAAAGTACATGACACTAAATAACTGCTATTTTAAGGATCAGAATGTTATGTTGTTCCTCTGCACTACCAGCTTTTTAAAGTATTGCAGACATGGAAATATATATAACAGAGGTTTACCAGTGCTTCATACAGTCACAGGAGTGGATAATTGGGATCAAGGCTCTCATTGACCCAAAAGCAGTATTAATGCCACAAAATAAAATACCAAGCTCTGGAGGGCTTTCTACCATAAGCCTCATAGAGCTTCAAAGCTAGATCTTAGAAGGACTTGAGGTACTTGTAGGATGATACAGGCAACTATACAACTATCTAAAAAACCTTTTGCTTGTTCCTAGTGTTTAAAGACACTCATATGAAGGCCATTCACACCCTAAGCCACCCAAACCATCCAAACCTCACACCTTAGTGCTTCTCCCCAAGAGAAAACATCAGCTTGTTGCTATGCATACCTTCCACCATTCTCCTCTGAAAAGCTTACTTCTGAAAGTGCATTTAACACACACAAACAAAACTCATTCCATCACTCAGGACAGCTGTGTTAGCCCTCGTAACACTAACACCTCCTGTCGACTTCTTTCACCAATAGAGGGGTGGCCAAACTCTGAATCTTGAGCTGTTCACATGAGATCTCTATAATTTGTTTGCAACACCTTACTAGCAACGGGGGCTCCTTGGTAATAACAGTGCTGGTGTATAACATAAAAATACAGGAGTAAATTAACCAGATAGGTACTGCTGTTCACGTTACTCTCATTAAATCATCCTAGATATCCTTCAGCTTAGCACATGCTGGAGTTGTGTGTCCTTTAGGATTTTCTTCTTGAAAAGGTTCCAATCAGCTTTTGAAAGTTTGTCTTTAAATTTCACATTCAAAGGTAACTGGATTGCTGGATAGACAAGGTTGCAGCCATGCTCAGTCTTCTGAGATAACAAGGTAGACACTTATTCTCAGGAGAAGGTCCTGAGCTTTGGACTGCCAAGAAGTTATCTGCTTGCAGCCTTCAATCAAGTATCAGACTTCTCTGAATAACATCCTGTGCTTCAGTCTTTTATAAGTAGTTGTAAATGTCCCATCAGGCACACAATGTTTTTAGAAGTACTTCATTCTTCTTAAACTTTCTATTGGAAAACTTTATTTCTGCTGTACTAAAACATAGCTCTGATTTTCACTCCAGGGGCTGAAGATACCTAAAAGCTAAGCATTTTTGCATGTAACTTGCAAACAATGAAGCCTTTTTCTGGACCTAGCTTTTCCCCTTATAAATCTTGTTAGTAAAGGAGATGAACTCACTTGTCACTATCTAAACTATCTACAGCTACTTATGGGTAAAACCAGAGCAGGTGCAGTGCAGTTTTGAGTTTCCTCCTATAGGCCTGCAGCCATATGATTCTTTGCAGAAGACAGGCAGGAAATTTATAGCCATGCAATTATTGAATAAGCTGCAATGAGTCCTGCGGAAATCTCTATGTAAAGGAATCCCTGCAGAAAGAGGCAATCCCATCTAGTTTTCATGCCAGTCTTCTGCATTGATAATCAAAGCAGATATATCTACAATAACTTCCTGCCTATTAATTTACTTGGGAGCACTTTCCTTTTCCTGCCTTCAGAAGAGAAAAACCTCAAAGCTGCATTAAATCCATCAATTCTTATCCATCTGCCTGATGAAGTAAATTCAATTTCTACAGAATATTTCCCATCAAACATATTCAGTTCAATTGCAGGTAACTGAAGTAACATTTTTATTTTTATTTTATTTTATTTTATTTTTCTCCAACTGGGGCAGCTGAAGCTGTTTGGTTCAAAGGACATAGACTATGATGTCATGAGACAACAAATCTATTTATAACACTTTTAATACATATGAAGCAGAACACAGATACAGTTTGTGTTTCTGGTCTACTCACTCTGCTGGTCACTTTGCCAGTTTAAACTTGTTCCAAAAAATGTGACTGGCTAATTTTGTGCCAGATCAGCTGTCACCTCTGCTCCTGCTGCTGGCATCAAAGCAGAATTAGCTGCTGTATGATTATGTACCTATCTGACCTCATGAGTTCTGCAGATCGTGGAGTCATATACATGTGTTGGAGGAGTCAGCCAGAGCAAGGACGTTACTGTGGCAGCTCTACACAGTGAATCTAGTCAAAGACTTTTAATGGACAGGTTTGACCTTTTCTTATAAATACAGAACACATAAAGGGAAAATGTATTTTTTTCATAAATGTGCTCGAAAGTGTATTTGAGGGAACTGCTCCCAGAAATTTTTATTTTAATATTCTGTAAATGAAAATATATATATATATATTTTAAGTCTTTTAGAATAAATAACTTCAGGGATAGAAATTAATCTTTTATTTAGAACAGAAGGTGAAAAAATTAGCATTGTAATCAAAATAGATACTTCTGATAGTTTCAGAACATTTTTACTGTCCCAATTTATATTTATTTACTGGTATTAAAAAAGTTGGAGATTTTCATTGTCCATCCCAATTTGTGAAAGGGGCTCTTTCATTTGTTGGTTTACTTTTTCTTGGAAAGTTCAAATCTACAGTTTGGGAGAAATATCTTCTCCCTCAGCATAGTGCTCCCCATAGACTTTAAAAGCCTGTCAAACATCTTTCTGTGGTTCTGATTTATTGAAGCCATGCCAAAGGTGGAGAGCACAATTCTGTGCTTACTTGACCAATTCAAAGGGGGTGTTTATGGGCAGACACTGTGGCCTAGAGGATGTTATCACTTTTCCACCCCCTGCCAGGATGGAATCCGACACTTCTCACTTTGCTAATGTTTTCTTCTCCCTTGCCCCTGGCTGTGGCTAAGTGATTGTTTATGGCAGATACTTTAAATCATTATCACCTCCTGGGCCTTTGAGTACTGCTACACAATCTGCTTTGGCATCAAGGAAACTCCTCTATCAGTACAAAAAAAGGCCAAATGTTTATCTGGTGAGATGATAGTCGAAGTGTCTCCCCTAATATTTAAAAATAAACAGCAGTACCTCTGCTCTGTTGCAACGAACACCAGCTAGCTAAAGCTGAGGAGTATTTCTGACAGTTCTTTGTGCACAACACAGCATTCCTTGGGTAACTATTTGCTATTTGTTTTCATAACATCAGAAATATCCTGGGATCTTGGAGAGTGATAAAATACATGAAGAAGCTTCACAAAATATGGTTGTGTTTATGCCATTGCCTTACCACTTAAAACCTGGTTTGCAGTGTGGTGGTGCCACCATAACAATAAGCTTTGCTCTCGTGACTGTCCAGCAGTGATTCCAGAAAGCAGAAAGCAGCTGTGCAGACAGAAGAAGGTGCTCGGGGCACCAGGAAGGCCATGACCTCTCTGCCCAACTTGGGAACGCAAAGCTTGTTGCTCCCAGGGGAAAGATAGGGGTATGAAGGCTGTGATTACTAATTATCAGGGAAACAGCCTCTCCCTGAATCACCAGTGACTACAGCCATGGCCCTCCCAACCCCCTGGGAAGATGCATCTTCTACAAAAATCCCCTGGTTCTTGTCTCCTTCATTGTGCCTCTCATCCTCTTAGTTCTTATCCTCAAAGCAATAACATTCAGCTTTTTTTAAGGGGTTGAAAGACCTTCAGCAGTCTCAGTCAACTGTCATAGCAATCCTCACAGCTCACCAAGGATTTCTAGAAGTTGGCAAGTAGTTTGTTGGCAGAGGAGGGTTCAAAGGAAGAAATTGAAGGACTGGTAATACCACTCGGCTGGTAATAATTACAGAGCTCCTGTTACACAGTGAGACCAAGGGTATATTCTGGAAAGCTTCTATTTGAAGAGGAGCTTGAAAACAAAAGTCTCACCTATTGAAAGTGTTCAAGTGGGTGTTGAATAGATGCTGAATGGAAACTGGCCCAAATTTCCAAGTCTTGGAAGTTTTAGATCACTTGTTACCAAGAAAATGAGAAAAATGCTGCCAAATATTGCTAGATAAAATCCTAAGTATGCTTTAGATGTCACATGGAATTTCGTATTAGGAAAGGAATTTTAATAATTTGTTTAATAAGAAGCTAGCGTTACTGTAGAAGACCAAATTAAGTTCCTCAGGGCTTTGGCACTGACCAGAGCTATTTGGAGCCTTTTTCTAAAGAAGTGGATGCAGAGAGAAGGGTGGAACAGGGGCAAGTGTTTAGGAAGAAAGTAAGCAGGTTTCATGGATATTCACATTCTTCCAGGGAAGGCTTGCTGTCCAAAAACATTAACGTCAATAGAAATGTAATGCGTTTACATTTCTGGTTAACCAAATAACACAGCTGTTACTCACTTCACTGTTCAATATATTGCAGGTTTAGTGCATGAAATTACTTTGACTTCCAAACTAATCCAAAATATGGTAGCAGGAGTAAACACAACTAAATAAAGAAATTCTGGTTGTGGCTTTGAAAAACTCCTACTGCTGTACTGCATTGAAAATGTCCTGAGTTGTCAGCACAGTCAGCTCAAGGCTGATGCACAGCATGGGTGCCTTGGAGATGTTTTAAGCATCTAAAGGAGCTGAAGTTATAGTTCTCTTCAAGACATAGACACAGTAGTTGTTTTGTCCTTTCTATTATATTACCTCTTTTGCCTGACAAAGGAAGTAGTGGGGAACAGCAGAGGAGCATTTTTGTTGACTTTGCCCTTGTGAGCATGGATTAGAGGAGAATCTTTCTGTGCATTAGTGCACTTAAAAGGTAGCATTGTTTTCTGGCTTGGACTGTCAAGGATCAGACATGGACTATAATGAAATAATGAGATGTCGCAGTCGGGCTCGCAGCGGTTTACCTTTTAGATACTCAAAGAGAGAGTGAGTCTGACCCTTTCCTTTTTGTCTTGGTTTTGCATTTAATAATTTGTCCATTGATTATGTTATCTTTGCACCCATGTCTTTAATTCAAAGTATTCTTACTGTTGTAGCTACATCTCCAATGGCTAACCTAGCAAGTTAAGCCTGAAAGGACATTTAATCACCCACCGCCAAAACTTTGTGAATCTGGCCTTTGCAATCACATTTTTTCTCTTCAGCTGACTGATTTATTCCCAGCTAGATTTCATTCTCCCTTCTTTGCTCAAATTGTCTAAGCAATATTCTGCTTAGTTTTTTCCTATGGTTTATAAATAAACTATTTCGTGCTTCACTGCATTCTTTGACACAGTCACACTTCAGCCTTCCCTTTGTCCTATTTTTTGTTTATATTTTTCTTTCTACCTAATCTCATAATTGTTTACCCAACCTTGCCTTCTCTTTCCACTTACAGATGCCTCAAAATCCAGTATAGTCCATTCCTTTTCTCTTCCTTTGCTTTACCTCTCCCTTTCAACGATCTCAGAATATGAATGATTCCCTTGAAGTGGATTATTCATGTTTGCCATTTCACCTCTGAGGAATTCCAGACCATCAGTATCAAGCTATTTTTCTGATATCTCCTCTTTGACATTCTAGTACCAGTTAAGACTTCAGTGCTTCTGAAGAACTATAAGTATCAATTTTTCTTGATATCTCTTCTACTAGCTTTTCTCCACTACTATTGGTAACTTCACTTCTCCATGTTCACATTCTTGAAGTCATTTGAGTTGGATCACTCCTTGTCTCCCATGCTTCCAGTCTTCCAATAATTCCTATGATCTAATTCCTCAATATAGTAAAAATTTTCTCTTCAAACTTTTGTTATTCTGCACTAACTACCCCCACATCTGTGTTATCTCTTGCCTTAATTAACACAGCCTTTAGCTTTTCAGCTTTTTCTGAAGTTGTAGCTACTATATTTGTCCTTACCTTGCTTTCAGTGTCTCCTGGGGGATCAAAATATCTTTCACTATGGGAGTGTCAGTTACTGTCAGGTTTTTTTCCTATTTATTAATTTCAGTGTCTGAACAAAAAAATTGTCTTGCCGAATGCAATCTCCGTGTATAAATGAGATAGGATTTTTAGTCTAAGCCCCATTTCAGATTACCCAAATGATTGAGTTATAGGGAACTACTTGCTCTAAAGATGTCAAAACTAGTAGTTAACACATAGAGATTATGATTTTATCAACTTTTTGCTAAATTTGACCATACTTTTGGAGTGACCAGAACTCTCTATATATAGTGAATTATTTTTTGAATCTCATCCAGCTAATTCTATCTAATGTGACAGGGGTTTCATTATTGAGATGCAAACTGACTTTGGTGGCACTTTTATATGTAGTAGCTTACACTGATCTATGGAAATCTAACAGAACCAGAGGAAGGACCTTAAACGGAGTAGCTGGCTTTTTTTTCCTCTTACTGGTGATTTTGAAGATATTTTTTTGTTTGTTCCTTTTCTTCCCCTACTTGAGTAGCATAATTTGACTGGAATAACTGAGGAGGGGAAAAAGGAAAAAAAAAGAGATTTAAAAAGGCCTACGTTTGTGGATTATGAACACAAAGAAACTGGCCACAAGCAGTAAGCATGAATTTAAATTCTGCTTCCAGGATGACAAAAACTATGCACAGAGCCTGAAACTCTTTCATTAACAGAAGGATTTAGAAAAATGTGTCCTCAGTGGAACCTGGTCTCTAATATGGCCAATACTCGGGAGCTTTAATTACCCTAAGGAGGAAGCTTTGCTATACTTAAACTTTTATTTGAAGTATTAATTGTGATGAGTAGGAGGAAAGGGTTATCCTTTCAATTCTAGCTTCTAACTTGATGAGAATTTATTTTCCACTGACTGTAGTCACAGCTACTCATTATGAGACTTTAATACATAATGTGATGGAAAGGAACATCAGCTATGCATCTCTTGAGAACACCATTCATACTGTCTTAGATCATAACTCAAAATGAGCTGTTGATCTCACCAGTTCTCATTTGTTCGCAGCATAAAACCACCACATGGTTTGGCACAGATAGAATTCCCTGTCCAGGGAAAGCTGTGGCTTTTGAAGGCTGTAGCAGGTTTAGTATATAACTAAACACAAGGAATACACCAAGACCAGTGTTGTTTAAGCATGGTACTAATTTTCACATGGAAAGGATATGTTATTTATGTTTTCTACCATCAGCAACCTTCATGGCTTTTTTATTTTTTTCTTCTCTTTTCGTTTTATGATCCTTTCTAATGAAGGGTTTCTTATTTCCAATCAGTATTGTGGAGATAATCTAGTCAGAGTATCTATGGGTTTGTTGTCTAGATGTTTGCATCATTTAATAATAAACACAGCTGACACTGTTTT
This sequence comes from Eurystomus gularis, assembly GCA_013400335.1. Taxonomy (NCBI): domain Eukaryota; kingdom Metazoa; phylum Chordata; class Aves; order Coraciiformes; family Coraciidae; genus Eurystomus; species Eurystomus gularis. The sequence goes on from VZZY01004411.1 coordinate 83,149, forward strand.
AGCTGATCAGCTCAAATTAAACTTTCCTTTCTTGACACACAAACCTGACCTGAAAGACAATAACACCTTGGTCTATTGCATGGCCTCTCATTATTTTCTGAAATTAATGTTAAATGAATAGGATGTTGAAAAAGGTTGTTTGAGCTTTTGTGCACATGAAACTTGATCCTGCCCTGAACTATTGCATGCTAATTAACTCTTACTATTGGAAGTCAACACACAATTATATCTTTTATGTCAGTGTTCAAATTTTGAGGAGGAAGTGTTCAATTAGCATTGTCAAATGAAAATGTAGACATTCACTATATAGAAGGGACCTTTTGTTGACTTAGAGTCAAGCAGTGTCAAAGGCACAGCAGGAAATTGCCATCAGCCAATCTGGACTTTCTCAACATTCAGCTCTACATCCCATAATCATCAGCTTCTGAAGGAGAGCAATTTTGGTAGCAAGTCAATCACATCTGCAACTTCAGTTGACCCATGTGTGGCATGCATCCACAGATGGGATGAAGACTGCTTACCCATTCCAGCTCCTGGATCTAGTGCTTGGCTCTTTTCTCTGTCAGAGGTGTTAAACACCATCGGGAGACTGTTGTTATTTTGGAGGAAAGAGCTTATGACTTATCTTTAAAGTTACAACAGCTGTTTCATTTTATGAAGCCTATTTTTTTGCAAATTTCATGGCTGCATTTGGTAATTGATATTTATTGTCACATTCAGGAGATGAAATGGTTGAAAATTGGGATTAATATTCAAATGGAAGGCTGAGTCATATGGAACATTTCTAAGCAAACTCAGAAAGATGTGCTGAATACCAGCCCACGTGTCACTTCCAAAAAAGGCAGTATTGAAGCCATGTGTCGTGTGCATCCCATTTTTCCACCCCACAAGTGATGTTCTGTGTCATGGCTGCATGCAACAATGGTGAAGTTGTAAGCTCTGGCTGACATTGTGCAGCAGCTGTACTATAGTGGGGGAATGGACTTCTAAATGCCACCCTCATTCAGCTGTAAGGAAGTTTAGCTCGCATGTGTATCCATTGTAGAAAAAAACCTTACAGAACTAATGGAACAAATTTTAAATAATAGTTCTGGGGAAAGACTGTGCTGCTGTTAAATAAAATCTGTAGCTATTTTGGTTTTAACTAACAAATGGCTAGGCTCAGCATTGAAGGATACAATAAACATTTATTTGGGTTTTTTTGAAGATTCAGTTAGCTGCAAGCTTGAGGATTAGAATTAAACAAATTAATAAGTTAAACCTAAACATGCTGATATAATGTATCTTCAGATTCTTACTCTTTCTCTCATTTGCCTTTGCATATGTGTGAAATTATTCAGCTCAGATATAATTTCTCTAACTTTTAAGTTTAATTTAAGGATTGGAAAAATAATAGAGATAGTAAATACTTTGTTTAAAAATGTGCCTTATTTGGAGGGGGAACTTTGCTGTGGATGTGTAGATAACTATGGCTAGCAATAAATATCATGAGGTAAAAGATAACTTAAGACAGCATCCTTTGTGTATTTATTGCCTGAAGAAGGCACATCAAAAGAAATCGCTAAATATTCCTTTAGGCTATTGATTTGGAGCACCATAAAAGATTGAGAATGCTCCTTGCAATCCAATGCTTCAGTGAGGCTTAGCAAGGTTGCCAAATATTTTCACTTTATCTTAATCTGACTTGCTTTTTTTCAACATTCATTTGTCTTTACATTGGTTTGGATAACTATCGAATGCAGTAAAAACAGCCTAGTTTTTGGCAAGATGTTCCAGAAATGCTGATAGGGTGATAGTATCTTAACTCAGCTGACAGACTGAACAAATTCCAGTATGATGGTCTATACCTGTCCATCACAAAATCCTCCCTGGCTCAGAAAAGTTGTTCAGATTTTCATGGAGTACTTTTCAATTAGCATATAACAAAAGACCATGTATTCAGAACTTGAATAGCTATGAAAAAATTAGTTTAAATGTTAGGAAATTGCTGTCGAGTTATAAGTTAGGTTTGATCTACTTCTGGTAGCACAGTTACAAATCCATGACGACAGAATAATTGATGGTATGTCACACTACTGATGAGATAAAGTCATTACTGTTCTACATTTTAGTAACACAACAAACTTCATGATTGCTTCACTACTGGTGAACTAATCTCCCCATTCTGAAAGAGTAATAACAAATATTTTTTTATTGTATAAAACACACACAAAAGTAATACATTTTAAAGGAAGCTAGAGACATACTTTTCATGTTTTATGTCATTCAACCTATGGTTACAATGTGAACAGTCAGCAGCTTTTCCTAATTGGTAGAAATATAGCTGTGTCTGCAGTAAAGTAGAAAAATCTGTTACTTGATTTTTATAACAGTAAAAGAAGATTTTACTTGATATGAAGTGAGCAAAACCTCCTCTACAGATGAGATGCATCTATACTAGTACACTTTAAAAGTCCTAAAACTGTTCTATGGGAAAATTCTTCAGGAGAAGTTTTGTTCTAAATCTGACCAAAAGCCAGAAAATCTGAAGTTTCTACAGGAAAACAAAATTCCTAAAAACTCTATCAAAGATTCTGACATAGGGGATTTAGCTGCTACTCTAACTGAGGAAGAACCTGATAGTCATGAAGGAAGTAAGCTTTGCTAGCATGGGGAAGAATAATTTCTCTCCACCCAGACAAGAAGCCCAGAGGACTAAGACAGCCAGAGAGCTCTCCAACAACTGTAGATCTATGATGCAGACCTGGAAAATTTTTAATCTATTTGCACAGCAAGGTTGTTGCAGAGTATAAAGCCTTGAGAACCACAGAAGTACCTGAGCACACAGTCTTTAAACCAGGGAAATATTCTGCTGGAAAAGTATTAGGCAAGTGGGATACACTTAGGATCAGTTTTTATGTCTGATGATTTTTCCTGATCAAAGTCCCCTGTGACCAAAGCATTTCAAGGAAAAAAAAAATATGGAGAGAGAGAGAGATTCATATTATATACATAGATACATATTCATAAAAATTAATATGATCTCCTGGGAAGAAAAGGCTCCAAATGAAAAAGTTCTTCTGAAAACTTTATTTCTCAGACCTTTTGTCTTCTTTTGTTTCCTTGATTCTTCCTGTCCAAGAACAAACCTTTAGGACTGAAGCTGTGAATTTTTAAGTTTTCTCTCTGTTGATGAAAATACATTTCATTGTTTCATAAGTTGTTGACTTTAGTATCACAAAGAACATACTCAAAGGTAGCCAGGATTATGAAATGCTTCAAAGGCAGTGTCTTACTTGCTCAGGTGTGATTAAGCAGGGCTTGAGAATTAGGATGTGGTAGTGTTCTTCATATTTTACAATGTGTTTGTGTAAAGGATGATAGATTTTTTTCTGACTGTTCATAGTAATGAGCTGAAGATTTCTATATCTGATTAAACTAACCTCTCCCTGTTATAAATTAGTAGAAGCATAAATCACTTCTCTTTTTTTGCAGTTTATGAGAAATAGAATTGTACATTAATGTGAGGTTAATACCTGGTGGGTTTTTTTGTGATGGACATCTAAGTGTCCAGAGAGTACAATTACCACTAAAAGTGACTGAAAGCTTTATCTATACTATTTATGGAATAGGTATCTGAATTAACCATTGACTCTTTGTGACCCAGTCTGAATTTTCTACTAGAGAATTTTTCTGAAAATTCCTGTACAAACCAGAATACTTTTCAGGTCATTTAAAAGCTTTGGCAAGTTATTAAAAAGAATATAAAGAAAAGCTAATACACAGAGGCTAAGGAGCAAAAGTTAGAAGACCATATGAACAACATTGGTAGAGAAGGTAACATATCTGTCATTTTTGGCTGTTCTGGGTGATTTCATTATTGAGAAATTAGCATACCCCTGAAGTTTAGCCTGAAAATACATGTGAAAAAGCAAACTTGTGTATACTGGGATTTCAAAATCTAACTTTCAGGCCTTACTGTGACTTTTGCCATTACAAATTCTGTATTGAATTACTATTTTGTTTTACTAGCGCTTGAGTATTTCAGAGCATTTGATATTCCATTTGAACCAAAGAAAAGCATATCACCAGCTGGCTCTTTGTCTTTGCTATGCCCCAGTTAAAAATGCCTTTCACTTCACTGACACAATGCCACATGCCATGAAATGAATTTCCGTTCACAGATTCTTGGTGTCATTCATAAGAACACAATTATATGTGCACTTTGGTCATGTAAGTAAGCCAAATAAATGAAATACGGAGTTCAGAGTCTCACTGTTTTTCACAGCTGTACAAGTCATCAGCTGTGCCCTTCAGCACTACCGAATTGTCTGGAAAACAGTTAAAAACACTAGTTAAAGCTTCAAATGTGCAAGTACATGTAATCTGCTGGTGAGTTGTCTCCCTATTTGTCCCATTATTAGGCTATATGTACAATTCCTGAGATATGCTTGGTAAAATTGACTCCTGACTCTGATTACTCCAAAGTTGCATGAGACTAATTAGCAATCAGGAATAATGTACATAATATTTTGCTGGCTTTATGCGAGATGAGTGAAAGATATTTTTATAGGTAGGACTGGAAGGGTGGAGTTAGAAGTTTGGAATAAAGAAGAAAGAAAGAACATTCCATGAAACTTCCCTGTAAGGTAAAAATGCAGAATATTTGTTATACAAGGCAAAGGTCGTGATATGTTTTTACTAATCTCTTAGGAAAAGTCTGTTACCATCATCTTTGATAGAGATCCCAGTGATGGACGCAAAACTTGGTGATCGATACAAAGATAAAAATCCTCTGCTACTCTGTGAATTTAGTATTTTGTCACATTGGTTATTAGAAATGATGGTTTGGATGCTACGAGTTGTACTTCTGATTCATATTTTTGTAAGCAATTAGGTCTGAGATTCAGAAAGGAAGGCTTCTTCAAGTTAGATTCACAAAGGGCTGGATGTTCCCTTATCATTCAGGAAAATTTTCAATAGAATTCAATTTCCTAACCCTGTGTTACTATCTTGTGCCTTCTAGGCTGAGTCTTTGTACCTTCTCTCCAAGTCAGTGGATTTGCAGGTGTGGTATAACTTAAGAGTGGAATCCTTTGAAGTTTTGCTTCAAAAAATAGGGAGAAGTAATTCTGAATCTGAGAAATAATATTTCCAAACAAGTAAGATTCACTGACATTTCATATCCCCATAATAAAATGAAAAAAAAAAAAATCAGAGAATGTATTTCTCACAAATGAAAATGTCTCAAATCTCTTGTGAGCTCTGATTCAGCTTAGCAGAGGGTTACATGCACCTGAAAAACAGGTTTGTAAAGGAAGGGCTTCCAGACACCAACTTATAGAATGATAACAGGCGCCACTATGTTGAAGGTAGAGATAACAGCCCAGTTAAGAATGGTTTTCCTTTATTGCAGACACATGCAATTTAAAACCCCTTCCTGAGTTTCTTTCTTGTGCCAGATTCATAGTGGGTAAAATTCAACCTTGTGAATTTTTCCTTACATGGAAAAGTAAATCCACTGTATTATATTTTTTTCTCATGAATGTACACTCACTTTTTAGCTGTTGTTACTCCCAAATTAGATTCATTAACCATCTATAAGATGAAGGACAGTATACTCTCAACTGAAGAGAGTGATGCTTAAAAACATGGCTTACTCTATCTACATCTATTAGTATTTTGGTTAATGCAATTCATTATTATTTGACTAGTATCTATAGATATCTTATTGGTCAGCATATTAATACTTATTTTCTTTGTTTTTGGCAAGAAAGCCACTATACTAATTCTTGATGATAACAACATTCATCTTCATTTAGGTCTTGAAAAGTTATGAGCAGTGAAAAAATTGTAAGTGAAAATATCTTATTTTATTCACCCTACCATTCTATTTTTTCCCCTTTCCATCTTCCTCATCACAACTAAAACAGTTTATTTAGTACAGTTAGTCCTGGAAACAAAGATAAAAATCAACTTAACAAGTCTGATAGTCATCAGTTGTTCAGCAGACATTACAAGACTGTCTTATCTCCTAATTACTCAGGAAGGTACAAGTTGCACTCTCAGGGATTTGCTGAAACAATGAATTTCTGTTTGAGTTGTACATCTATCCTTTGCTTCTAGAGAAGAAAGAAAATGGTAGAAAAATCTTCCATGAAGAACACTGCAGCTTCCTGCTCCAATTGTTTTTGAAATCTCTGATCCTGAAGTCTGACTTCATCAGTGGTAAATATAAGCAGCTACAGAGCCACAATGAAGCCAATGAAGGTATCCTTGAGTCTTGTGTATCGCAATATACGATGGTAATGTGAGAGCTAAGATAAAATTCATGTAAATCCAGAATATAAAATCAATATATGAAAAGAAAAGAGTTGGAAGATTTAAGAGTAGGAACAAAACCTGATAGTGAGTTTCATCACTCTCAAAATTTATAGGAAAATTTTAAAAATTGTTCTCATTAAGTGAGAAGAAGGTGAAGGTTTAAGTGTGTGAAGAGACAGGAGGAGGTGTTAAGTATGGTATCTGTTTGCTGGATTGAGTGATTTGGCTCCTAAGAAGCTATGTCGAGTGATGAGGAAGGGAGAAGGAAAAATGAGGAATTCCATTCTAGTCAATAAAATGTTAAGGAGAAGCATTGCATCAACACCTCATTCTTTTGCAACTTGTTTCCTCCCTGCTAAATGTAAAGGCAATAAGTACTTCCAGGTTTTCAGAAGAGAATGTACTGAAAATTTTGATTCCAGGAACTGTTCCATTTTTTAATCAATAACATTGTATGTTGCATGTAAACAGTTACCAGGAGGGGTAAAGTGATGAGGAAAGGTTTCATTTGCTGATGGAAGAACTACATAGAGAAGGCTCAAAGAAATTCAGGCCTGAGCTGGTATTTTGAACTAACTACAGCGTGTGTCCTCGTTCACAGTTTGAGAAAAGCCACCTTGCTACTTGGCTCATGTAATTCAGTGTTTGAGATAGAATCCTGCCCTAACAGGATCTAAGATAGCCTCTTCTAAACCTGAATGGGGTGGGCTTCTGGTTCACTGTTACTGAACACCCTATTCTCATGAGTGCAGGTTCTTCTCTGAGAGGATATGCAGGGAATCTCCAGGCTGTCCTGAAGATGGGAATGAATCAATACTGAGTTAAAATAGAGAAATGGAAGAAATCTTTCATATTCTTTATGCTCTGTTCTTTCAACTGTTGAGAAAATATCTGTGCATTCAGAGCAGCCTGAATTCTTCAATCTTCCTTACTTGGATAAAATGTACATTGATGAGCATGAAGGCAGGTCAGGAAGGACAAATGGCAGATGTAATACAGAGTCACTGTCATGCTTTCTGTCCCTTGCAGAAGTGTGACTTCGTAGTATTTGAAGGCCTCTGTTTGTTGAGATCTTCAGCATAGCTATCCTGTATTTATTACACTAGAAGTTATAAAGGATGGATATTCACTTTGTCACAATGTCTCTTTCTTAGTAGTTCTTTCTGTATAGAAGTGTGACTGAGCTTTCCAAGCCAGCTTTGAATGTTTTTATCTTCGTTTACCACCATGGAACTTAACTACAATGGAGAAGATGCAGTCTTTGTTTGTTCTGTATGAAATTTGACCTATGATTCATAAGAGGTGATCCTCACTCTCCAGTCTACCCCTTTTCCTGAAGGCTCCAGCTCAGATATGATTGATAAGTGAATGCATTTTCCAGATATGCTTTCTTGCATTCCCCCCTGCCCATCTCCTTCTTCATTTCTGAAAAGAAGCCATGAGGGGGAATAAATGGACTGTAAAGAGCACAAAAGCAGAGATTTGCTGAATGATGAGAGTATACTCAAGGGGCCTCCAGGTAAAAATGGGGTAATTGGACAGCATAATATTATGTGATTTCAAGACATGATGCAACTAGCATCCATACAACATTCAATTGTACATGTCTAAATACTAGCTTGTCTTCAACCACCAATCTTCTGGGGCTTCTCTCTGTATCATTTAGCCCACAGTGAAGGATGCTTTATTCCTTTAGGTATAGAGGGGATTTGTTAGATATCCTTCAACTTGTGTTTAGTAGGAGAGGAGGACACACGTTTGCAGCCTGTCTGCACAGCGCTGCCTGTTGTGACAGGTATGTCAGGTCTGCGACAAAGACTGCCCACACAACTGCTCAGTTTCCTCTTCTTCCAATATGGTTTTGATACATACACATCCAGTCCTACATTCCTCAGCCTATCAGTCTTCCTGGACACACATCCCTTGGCTCCTTGACTTTCAGTGCATTCCAGTGAATGGCTTTTGGGTTTATAGTTGCTCAAGATTAATATTTCTCTTCTTGCAGAAGTCTCAGGCTACCATAGTACTTTCCTAAATATATTCACAAGTGAGGGTGTTGGGAATACGACTTAAAGAATCAAGACCAAATTGGTGTCAGACACAATTAGTGTCCTATATGCCAGGAGTTTCTTAACAAGGAAACATAGACCCTCTTCCATTTCTTATTTCTGAACCTGCTGTTGAGGTTGAAGGAAATCTCTCTGTAACACGGGCTTGCATATGGTGTGAGAATCTCAAACTGCCGTAACTAATGAAGACACAGGGGTTGGAAATTCCTTCCTAATCACAATGTGACATCCATAACAGCTTTTAAAAAAGCATCCTTTGAGCTAGGCTGATTAATGCTGTTTTATTGTTCAGAAATGTCTGAGAAACAGTCTGTATCTAGTATGTTTTAAAATAGGCTTCTATTTCAAACTGCATGAAATATTTAAAATATGTTTTGTATATGTGTAACTACATGTAACAACAAATGACATATATGAGATACATTGTGTGGGTGACTTTACACTGGCTTGGTCACATAAGACATTCATTTTTTTAGTATTTTTTTCCTATAAAAAGATTTTATTTTTCCTACCTCTATACACCCTGTAATTATTAGGAATAATTTTTCTTTTTTTACAATTAAATTTACAGAAATCTCCTGACACATACATCATGTCACATAAATCAGTTGAATATACCTCTTAAGACAGCTTTTGTGCAGACCTAGCTAATGCAGAGTGATTATGACAATTGTTCTGTGTCTTCAGGAAGGTAAAAAACAAGCATTTCTACAAAAACATGAAATTTTATTCCTATTTCTGAACACTGGAAGTCATTAGTGGACTTTAAATGTCCACTGGAAGTGCCTGCCTTGGGGCTTTGTTGCTATGTCCCTGGCCTAACATTGAAAGTTAACTATAGTCCTTTTGAGGTTTAGATGTAGATCAAATACCACACTAAGGACTTTGAGTCAATGGACTTTGAGAAAGACCGCATCCTCTGAGTCTATTCTTTCAATGGAAGAAGAGAAGAAGCTGAATGTTGTCTTCACTGAAGGAAAAGGAGTGGGGAAGATCTGTGGAAACTCAATAGTACTCAAAAGTACTCAAAAGTTTTGCTGTCTCCTTTCCTTTAACTGAAGTACCTTTCAAAGAGGTTTATTTGTATTAGGTGAAACACAGTCCTGCAGCATAACTGTCCTATTTCAGTCCTGCAGCATAACAGGAAAACCACCCTGGGAGCAACACTTGCTCTCCACACTGATAGACCTATTTTTTTTAAATCCTTGGCACAGCAAAGCTTCTATCCCATCCAGAGAAGGTGAAAAAGTCAGAAATTAGAGTTTTTTGAGCACACAGAAAGCAAGAGACCTCTTCCTCCTTTGGGATTTTCTCCAGAAGTCTTCTGTTCCATCACCTTTTCCTATTGCAAAAGCCTCATAGTAGGGTTGTGTGCAGTATGGAATTCAGTCTGCCTCACTTGCTAGCCATTGTACTTGGCTTTTTTATTGTTCGCTTACTTATTTTATACTCATTTTTCTGTGGCTTTGACTCAGACATAATTGTTTATAGATTTCTAACTTTCTTTTTACTGTAATCATTGTTTTTAGTCAATATAAGCTCCTGGAAATTCATTAGTCCAGAAACCAAAATTTATATCTCCCTATATATAAGATAACAAAAGAAGAACATCTCACTTCTCAATTAGGAGTAATTTCCTTTGCTCTCTGTACTAATGTTTTTCTCAGACCTAGGCCAAAACAGGAACACTTTATAGCTGTTATATCTGTGATACATGTTGAATCCCTATTTTCCTCCCAGTGAAATGAAGGTATGCTAGTGTAAATTACTGAGAAGGGTATATTGTGGACAATCATCAAGGAAAAGAAGTCATCATATGTGAAAGGAAAACCAGAGGTTAAACACCTACTGCTGAGAGCTGGACATGGGGCCAATACCCTGGGCTTTCCTGAAAAAGTCTCATGGACAACACTAACAAAGCAAATTAGACCTGGGATCCCTTCCCTAAAACTTTTCATCCCTCAGATTCATACTCTTCCAACACATTCTTTGTAACCTCTGTAATACTCCAAGAGAGATAGGCTTCATATTGATCACAGCTGTCTGTTTCTTCAGGCAATCACATGTTGATCTCCAAACCAGCACATCTGCCATGACATTATCATGGGGATTTTCAGGCATTCGTATTGATCTGACTGAGGATGAAAAGTCCTTTGCATTGCTGTCTGCCTGCACGAAGGGCCTAGGTTTCCAGTGATGTTCTTGCATCTTGGATATGCAATAGTCACTCTGATGACAGATATTGCATCTCACTGAAAGACAGATCTGAACTTCATCACAGCATTAATATCCCCACTGCACTGATTGAACTGTTTAGGCATTTAGAGCAATATCCCCATAGCAGGACTGCACATCCCATGTTGTCTACAGTGTTTCAGTGCACATGGATAAGTGTTTAAACTCAGTCCTTACATGCCTTGCTGCTGGTGAGTGTGCTGTATTACCTCCATAGATCATTGAAACTGTTAATTTATGAAGGGATAAGATTTTAATGCTTCAAAGCTATTTCTTTTAACACTGGTTTGTGGTGCTTTCTCCTCATCTGTGCTGTTCCACCCTGAGACAGGAAATCTTTTTGTTATAGATAATGTGACTGGTACTGTATGGTAAGTGTTAATCTGTAAAACCATGTAACTCCACCTGGCCTATATCACTAGACTCCTTCCCCATGCATGTGCAACTACTCCTTATGTTAATGAGGAAAGCATGCTTTTTGAAGAGGAAATACACACATCACGCTTCATATCCTAAAGCACTCGAGATGGTTTTTTTGACATGCCAGAGATAAGTAGCATGATGTACAAATACATAGAATACTTGATGAGGTACCATAACATATACAAAACAACTACCACTTAACTGTCTTCCACTACACATGCTGAGACTATCAATAATCACACATGGGTTGGATTTCTGAGTAGTATCTTGAACTGAATTCAAATACAAGTATAACCCGGCACTGTCTTTTTTCTTGCATTACAGGAAAAGCAGAGCTAGTTAAAAAATGTTGTATCCAATGAGAATTTTGAAGCATATGTCTGCAACTATTTTGTGTATCTGTAAGATTTTTTTAAATGCTTTTCACCCTTTTTCTTCTCCCTTTTTCTAGCTTTGACTTAGAAAAGTACAGAAGGAAGAAGAGAATGCCTTAGTTTTGTTGTATTTTGTAAAATATATATTTTATATTAAAAAAACATAAATTGTAAACAAACCATAAATTGAGTCTGACTTTTTTTTGGAAAGAAGTCTGGCTTTGGTCAACTACCTTTGAATAAAAATAAGTAATAACTGCAAAAGCTTGATCAGACTCAAAGGTCATGCTAGAGCAAGATTTGTAGTTAAAGAATAAAAATAAATGTAACAAACTAAAAATTTTATAAGTATTTTAACGAAGTTATAGAATTCTTTAAAAATCAATATTGACTGGCAGGCTGAGCACATGGAATCTTGGAACTGGCAAGAAAAGAATTAAATATGTTCTGCAGAGTATTTTAGACTCATTGACCACTCCAGCAATTTAGAAATAGGGATTGTAATAGGACCTGTAATCCTTAGCCAGTACCTAGCTGGTACTCTTGTTTTCCACATTGACAACGGATCAGGAAGCAAATGCCTAAACTGCATTGTAAATGGCTGCATATTTGATACTTATGTTCTTGTTTTTGTAAGGTCAGACTACCTATGTATCTAAACACATAGGTACCTGTAGTGGGTCTGGCTGAGCTGGTTTTCCACATAGCAGCAGTGTTTTGTGCTGGGAGCTAGAAGGGTACTGATAACATACCTGTGTTGTGACTACTGCTGAGCAAGGATCCCAGCATTCACCCCTCCAGTGGGATGGGGTGGGCAAGATCTTGGGAGGGGACACAACCAGGACAGCTGACCCAAACTGACCAAAGGGTTATTCCATACCATATGACGTCAGCTCAGCTATAAAGCTAGGGAGAAGGAGGAGGAGGGGGGGGC
>VZZY01004411.1:95580-150424 GCA_013400335.1 Eurystomus gularis
CAGTACCACATCTACCTATGTGTCTAAAACTCACATTCATACCAATGAATACATATGTAACAAAAATGTTGTATTTGATCTAATTTCCACATAGACTAAAACAGAATAAAATTTAGTTGTGATACAAAATAATCACTCCAAGAAAACATCTCCACCTGGAGTTATATACTACATTCAGAGAATTGAATTATCTGGAAATGGACACTGTTTGGAAGACAAATGAATAAAATTGCAAAACCCCTAGATGGGCTGAGAGCAAAGATAGTAATCCAATCTAAGTACTAAACTGATCTAAGTTGTAGGCATGACCAGAGTGGCTAAAAGGACAAAATAGCACAGTTCATCTCAAGTCCTTATTTTGACATGTCAGAAAGACTCTGAATCAATTGAATTCCTAATATGTATACTGTTGTAATTCTGACTCTCTTCTCAACTGCTTACATTTTTTGTGTACTTTGTGTGGCCTAGAAGGGAATTTTTTCCATGAATAAGCCAACTTTACTCAAATATTCAGAAAAACAGTAGGGTTTTGGGTCTCAGTTCTCTCCTCCCTCATGTAATATTTTTACTGTTAGGGTCCTATTTATATTTCCAGAGACTACGTAAAAATAGGCTTACCTATTACACTTCTCCAGACTGGAAGATCCTGCATTGAACATGAAAGCCTATGCTTTCAGTACTCTTCATAGGGAAGAATGTCACACAGGTCTGAGCATTGCAATAGCTTTTGACACGGAATAGCCTTTTCTCAGACAGACTTCAAATCAACGCGCATGTTTACACCTTTTCCACTCTATCCAGACTTCATCTTCTACCACATTTCCTTGTGTATTAGAGGATAAGTTCTTGTTTGTTGTTGAGTTTTGCTGCTGGCTGTAAAGCTCAGCAGGTCCAGTCGAGTATTTTCCACAACTTGCAGAAAACAAGAATATCAATGACTGTTGCTGAAGAAAATAAAACAAGCAGTTACTTTAAAAAGCCAGACCATCACATGCCCCCTTGAACAAGTGCACTGCAATCCTGTTTTATTGTGTAAGCCTCTGTAGTACAACTGCACCCGTCAGAGTACAAGACGAGCAGTACTTCACGAGTGAGGCCTTTGTGAAATATTTTTTCATTTGTTTTTCTTCAGTGTAACATTATGCCTCATTTGCTCCCTGCTAGCTGAAGCCTGCACAGAGGAGTCTTCCTTGTTGATGCCCCTCTGATTCTTGCTGCAACAGTATTTGAACAGATCCTCAACAAGAACAAATTCCTTCTTAGCTCCCAGTTTGGGTCAGAAAAGTGTTATCTACATCTGGCAGAGACAAAAGAAGAGATTAAGTCACTTTCTCTGTACGATATAAAGAGCTAGTGCCAAGCACTCAAAAAGTATCCAGCTCTCCCAGGCTGCACTCCAGTGCCCTAATTCATACAGCAATGAGCCTTTTGTGTGTTTGTATCACTATACATCATGCTCTGTGCAAAGAATGTAAACCACCTAAGACTAGCAAATATTGTCAGGGAGCAGTGCACTCCAGGACAGTGCTAAATTCAGCAAAAGCCCAGCAGTGGGGCTAAGTTCACTTTGTTTTTAACTGCTATTTCCCAGCCAAGTGTGTCACTGTGTCAGATTCATACGGGTTTTATTGGATAGTGCACTGGTAGAGAAATAGATTAATTCCACTTTGTAGCTATATTTCCTGGTACAGTATTGGACAGTAGTCTGGAGAAAGGACAGCACTGAAATGATAGAATTTACTCTATGGTTCAGCACTGAGGTGGTGACAAAATGGGTAAAACTGCCTTCCTGTGGTGCCAGATGCTGCCTTCCACAGGCAAAGGACCCAGTCCTTCCACTAGTCGATCCTAAAGGAGGGAGACAGATCTTTGGGAAAATGAAGCTTCACTACTTCTGATGTTTGCTGACTCCCAGCACTGAAGTAGGGCAGCAGAGCTGCCCCTAACTTTTGCCCTTGGTGTTGCTCCATCCTCATAGTGCTCTGCTTGCTCCATTCCCACTGCAACTCTGACTCACAGGGAAGAGTGGAGAGACCTTTCCTTCTTGCAGGTAGTACAGGTTTTCTACAAGGAGAAGGTGTTAATTTTCCTGCGGCTTGGTTATGGAGAAATTGCAGATTGCTCTGCAATATCTGGGCCGCCCCAGAATGACTGATTGCTATCATTTGACCTTGACAGGCTTGAGGGGTGGGCCAGTGTAAACTATGTGAAGCTCAACAAGGCCAAGTACAAGGTTCTGCACCTGGGTTGGGGCAATCCCCTGTATCAATTCAGACTGGGGAATTAATGCACTGAGAGCAGCCCTGTGGAGAAGGACTTGGGGATACTGGTGGGTGAAAAATTGGACATAATCTGGTAATGTGCACTTGCAGCCCAGAAAGCAAATTCTCTCCTGCGCTACATCACAAGAAATGTGGCCAGCATGTCAAGAGAGATGATTCTGCCACTCTATTTTGCACTCATGGGACACCCACCTGGAGTGCTGTGTCCAGCTCTGGGGTCCCCAGCACAAGAAAGACATGGATCTTTCAGAGTGGATCCAGAGGAGGGCCACAAAAATGGTCAGGGAGCTGGAACACCTCTCCTACGAAGGAGGGCTGAGATAGTTGGGGTTGCTCAGCCTGAAGAAGAGACAGCTCTGGGGAGACCTTAGTGCGGCCTTTCAATCTGTACAGAAGGTTCATAAGGAAGACTGAGAGACTTTTTACCTGGGCCAGTAGGACAATGGGCAACAGTTTTAACATTTTTAAACTGGAAGATAATAGGTTAGACATAGGAAGATATTTTCTTATCATGATTGTGGTGGGACACTGGAACAGATTTCCTAGTGGAGTTGTGGATGCCTCATCGTTGGAAGTGTTCAAGATCAGGCTGGATGGGGCTCTGATCAACCTGTTCTAGTGAAAGATGTCCCTGCCCATGGCAGAGGAGTTGAACTTGCTTATTTTCAAAGGTCTCTTCCAATCCAAACCATTCTATGACTTTACGATCTAAAAACGACTCTACAAAATCTGCTACATTCATACAAAAGGTATTATGTATGTCTTTAAAGCTTTGACTTGTAATTCAGTTTGTACTTGTTTTCCAATAAATCTCTGACCTTCCTATTACATTTCAGATGTCTACCATCCAACTCCTGCAGTTATGATGCTTTTGAAATTCAGTGATAATCTTTTCTAATAGTGCAAAATACCCAATTTGTCATCCATCTCTTATTTTTGAACGTTGAATTTGCTAGGGAAAAAGTCATTTGGGACTACTACTTGGACTGAGAAGAAACAAGCTATTCCAGATGGAAAAATTAAAACAGAGATGTACAGGGAACTGAAAAAAGTCTCACAGAAATCTTTGTGTAGCTTTAGTGACAGGGATTGCTTTACATTCTGAGTGTAACAAACATGCGTTTCATTGCAGCTTTAACTCCAGCTGGGAGCCCAGCTATGTATGTTGTAAAGTAATACAGAGTGAAAGGATAGTTGTATGGTAAAAACAAAGTACTGAATGTCAGGATGTATAGATTTCAGACCTGGATTGGCCTCAGACTATGCATTGAAATAAACCATTTGGTCTGTTTCTCTCTTACTCTGAATGATGACTTGTAGTACTCACACACTTCTAGACTGCTAAGCCAGTTTCATGGAGGTGTATTTTGGGTGAACAGTACAAGTTGCTGAAATGTCATTGCAGACATGGCAAGAGTATTCATGTTCTGCCTTTAGCATCGTTCTTAATCATTTAGCTGAAAAAATTTCAGATAATTACAAGCTTTAGCCAGACCGTAGAAGTGGTATAATCAATGACTGTTTAAATGTATTGTTTGGACTCTGAGCAGAGTTTTGTGCTCTTATTTTCATATTTTTAAAGATCTAAATTGAAACTACTGAAATTCTAAATTAAATTTAACAAAAGTCTTCCTGCATTATCTGTATTACTGACAGGGAAGACTATCCTCCTCCAAAGGGTCATTCTGAATAGCTAAATTAGGTTTTCCTTTTAAACTGACTTTCAAAAGAGTCATCACTTACTGTGAAGGACTAGATGATAATTAAGCATGGGATGCACCTCACCAGATTGCAATGCTTGATAGGTACATGCCTGCATCTGCACTAGTCATCCAGGCTCAGTGGGGAGAAATAAGCACTTCAGAGTGCAAAATACACATTTTTCACAAAAGATGCATGTTTATCCAAGCAGCCATAAAGAGAATTTATAAGGCTAATATTAAACCTCTTCACCAAAGAAATCTCAAGTATCCTTGAGATTCATCCTAATGTTAGAATCCCCGAAACTTTCCTGTCCTCTACCTGTTTCCACTATGAAACCTGTATTGATTATCTTCAGTGTCTCTTACTCTGAAGTGTCAAAACTTTTGCTGAACAAACATTTTGGGTTCAGGATTTAATTTTATGGTAGGAATGCCAAACCAAAATAGGCCAGCACAGAGGGCAATCTGCCTGATTGGGAAGAGGAACATGAGGCTCGGTTCTTCTCATGCCAGATGAGAACCTTATCCTCTGTGTTGCTGGCAGCTTTTCTCTGGGCCTCTCCTTTTCCTCTACCTCCCACTCTCCTTGTTTCCCTTCCCTCAGCCCTGAAAAAGCTTTGAGAGGTTTGACTTGCTTTCCTTCTCTGTTAGAATAGAAACATATCTTACGATCTAAAATCTGCAAAACCCAGAAGCTTTATTTTCAAGCCAGCCTGCCTTAAAGAATCCTTGGCATCAGCAGGTCAGTATAAACAGATTTGCTTAAGCGGTAAAAGTCTTTGTTTTAAAAGAGAAAACATGCACTACAGCAAGCATTAACTAAAAAAAACCCCGAAAACAAAAACAAAACAAAAGAAATGGAAATTAAGCTAGTCTTTCAAAACAAGTTATTAAAAAATGTTTCCTTTCATTTTCTGGCTTCACTCAGTTTTCTGTTTCTATGTGTTCCAATTGTATTTTAGTGAAGAGATACATTATTGTATTATTTTTGCTGTAGATACTGCTTTGTGGTAAACAAAATCTGATCCCTCTTTTTCCCTTTTTCCAATACCTTCATCCAGCTAAATAAAATTATTCTAATGTTTTCTGCTTTTGTCTAACAAGATGTACACTCATATCTTCTGATTTCCTTTCTTTCAAAGCATCAAAGAATGAACAATCTCTCAGTCTGAATGTTGTTTCTATCTTCAATTTTACCCCTATTTAATATCACTCTTTATGTTCTCATTAAAATATTAGCACTGTCCTTGGTTATGATCTGGGAGACTGTCACAAGAAAAATAGCTCCTAGAAGGAAGATTCTGCTGACTGAGAGTTGAAGATCAAGTGACAAAGCTTATTTCTGTTTATCATGAAGGTTTTCTCCTTGTGCTTGGCCATTTTCATCTTTAGCTTTGCTGCTCACTGCCTGTTCCATGACCCTCTTTTCACCTTTATCTTTCAGCTTTCTGGGTCTCCAGAAATAAGGTGCCTCCAGAGCCCATGTTACAGCTGGATGAATCAATTGCTTTCTCACCTTAGCCACTCACATCTCTCCAGCCCTTTTGAACGGTGTCATTACTATGGAAAGCAAAACTGATGCACTAGTAGCAGGTTCCCTGTGTATCAGGCTCTCCAGCCAGAGGGCAGCCCTGGTGATTTTCAGGCAAGTGACCTCTGCTTTGCTCCTTGCACTATATCCTGTACTAAATATGTTTTGTCATTGCCTTCACAAAGTACAGCAGCAAAGTGCAGGATGTTTCTGCTCCTTCTGGTTCTCAGCTGGGTGTTGACCATGTGCCCAGTTTTGGACAATCCTTAAGAACATATTGTTCTCTACCAAAAGGTCATTACATAGATATTGGACATACAGTGTAATACTAGACATCAGAAGAGCTCTCTCAAAGTGTTATTCTTTCTCTTGCTACTAAAAAGGGGCACAAATCCATTGCATTCTTCACTCTGAACCAAATCAAAAGCAGAGTTGGCTGCTCAGGAATTTGTTTTGCTAGAGATGATATTATGCTTAAAGTACAGATGTCATTAAATATACTGGTGTGGTCTTCGAAGAATAAGGCACAAAACCTCCAGATTTAGTATTAGATACTAAGGGCAATGCCTACTTGTATCAGAATCCTGCCGTGAGTTTTTAGGTGCATCTAATAATTATCCAGGTGCCTCAAACTTTGTAATAATTTTCTTACTTCCTAATTACCATCACCTACACTTTATAAATGGATTAAATTCATCCTCTGTAAAATACTGTGTGTGAATAAGCGTAAATATATGATGACTTTAATGAGAAGAAAATCTTGTCCAATCTCTTCTAGAGGAGCCTTTTAGATCAAGCACATCATGACTCCAGGAGGTGATCATCTGCTATCTGGATCTGACCCACTTTATTTCCTTCTCTGTAGTTACAATGTCCAATCATTCAAAAGTTTCTTTTTAAATAATTACATAGAGTATGACATTTTGTTTCTAATATAACTGAAAAAACCAAAGATGTTCATTCTGCTTTTCAGATGCTGAGGAAAGAGATACTATTTCACTATCCTCACTACTTTGCATAGAGTTCCTCTAGTATTAATTAGCACTTCTATTCAAGTATTTACAAGATAAGTGGCATCTTTTGAATAACAATGTAGAACAGTATTACAGCACAGCCACATTTTAACTGTTTTCTGTAAGCATTCCTAAAGTATGAATACCAGCATCCAAAAAACTGCAAAATCTTCTCAGGAGGAAAATAATTTCTGCCTTTGAAATTGCAAAACAGACACAAATATCAAGTGACTTGCCATGGATGAAAAGTAGACAAAAAGTCTCCCCTTTCAGACTTCACATTTCTACCACATTTTTGGGGGCTAGAATCTAGGAATCAAATATTGCTCTCGCTGTATAGGGTAAAAAATTCATCATCAATTGCTAGCTTTGAAGTCAGGTTTTCATAATGCGCCTTCACAATAAATGTATTTGAGCTAAAGAAAACCTCTGCCGGTAGATGACAGTAGAAAGGTTTTTCTGTCTGAAGGCAACTCATTAAAAAGTGTTGCAACCATAAATACATAATCAATGTTGTTGTTGGCGTTGATCTTGCTGCAAGGAATGAAACGGGGTGATGTGTTGTAGGCTACATCTAACATTGTTAGCTGTATCTCGTGTAGCTGTCTATAGCAGATCTGACCACCTGAGTCTTCTTTCATTATCAGTGGAGAGAGATCATCAGTGTAAGATGATTTAACCTGTACATATCCTAGCTATCTATATCCTATATGTATATAGGTTGAGATGAGTTGTTCCTCAGGAATGTTACTTTCACCATCACCTTTCTAGTGATTTTGTGGTGACCCTCATATCCTGCATCTGCTCCAAAGCTTCTCTGACAGAGCAGTTTAGCATCTGTATGTGTAACATATTGCAGACACAGTACACTGAAATATGTTGTAAAAATTCAGATTTTATATGGTACTTTGAGACATTTGAGTGAAAGCACAATCTGTGCAACCCAAGAGCAGATGTTCATTAATAAGCCTTGTATCATGTGTGTTCTTTACTCTTTGTTGTGTTATTTCAGAAGCCTATTTCCAGACTTGTTCAGTTATCTCCAAGACAGCTTGAGTCTTCTATTGTCTCGTCTGTCTAAGAATACAGTCAAATTCTTACCTTTTGGAGAAGATATTTTGTCTGAGCAGTTCCATGTGTGCTAAAGCATATCCATCTGGTATCCCTGAAGAGAACTCAGTGTGATAAATATTACTACAAATTAGCATAGTTTGAAACCTTCACTCCAAAAGAAGGTTTTAATTAACTGAACTTACTGAATCATCTTGGGACGTGTTTTAAGACTACTCCCTGCAGAGAGATGAAGGTAAACAGAGACTTTGACGCTGCACGCGTGTGCTTGCGTGTGCAGACATGTCTCCTCTGACCCTTTTTCTTGTCCAAAATACATGTTTTGTTTTCTTGTTCCAAATGGAATATTCAGCAACTTAGTCGTTGCCAGTAAAACCTTTGGGTGCCTTAACTCTTCAAAATAAAATGTCAATTACTGGGTTTTTTTAATACATGATGCAGGGTAAAAGCTCTATTGCTAAGGTTTTTCAGTCGTTAAACTTTCACTAAGTGCAGATACAATCTGTTTGCCTCGGAGCTGAAACAAGAAAGAACATGTATTCCAAAGTGTAAAGAAAGATCTCATATGATTGTAGTGATGACTTATATTTCATTAAAATACTTCCTAGAACTGTGAGGGACCACCAGGTACCTACACATGGACAGGTATTCAGTTGGTAAATTGTTGGAGTTTCTCTGTTTGGCAACAGCTAATGTTAGGTATAGGATGAACAGCAGTAGCGAAGCAGCCAGTTTTTGGAGGAAGGGTAAAAGTAACAGCAGAAGACAATAAAGGGCAGCTGGAACCACTTCTAGGTGGCTAGACAGATGGAAATTAATTCAGTCAGTTTCAAAAATAAATTAAATTATAACACTCAAGTATGAGGAAAAATTAAGAGACTGAGCAACAAAAGATATTAGGAAAACCTAAAAAGAAAAATAAATTAAAATGAATCAACAACAGCTCAGCTTTGTTGCTGTAGGTGAAATAAAACTCCAGGTGGATCAACACCAAGTCAGATTTATATAATGTAACTAGTACTGTACACTAAAAGACTGATCCACTAGCAAAATCTCACACATTCATAACAACATTTTCTGGCACACAGAAAGAATATTACATCACAGAAAAATATTGGGTCAGGTCCTCAGCTGATGCAGACTGGCTTAGCTACCTTGGTTTCAGTGGAGATGTGCCTCAATTCTGGACTAGATCTCCAGCTGAAGTTTTTACTTGTAAAAGTTTCAAATGTTTCACTTTATGCCTCCTCTGTTGGAAAAAAATCTCTCTTCCCCTCAGCCTCTTTTTGCAGCCATTAATGCCTTTTGCTGAATTAATTAAATTAGAACAAATATTTTCCAGAAAGACATAATATGAATAAGGAATGTATCACTTGAGTTCATTTGCAAGGCAGAGCAATCCCAGTCAAAATGGTGTTTCAGTTACTCATTTTTGGAATCTACAGTTACACTGGTATTTGTCATATATTCTCTGGAATCGACCTTTATCATAATCTGAGGTTTTTTTATAAAGCCCTTGACTTGACTTAGTACTGTACTATGTGAGATTTGGTGTTAACATAATATGCTGATATATATATGATCAGATTCTCCTTTGAGTTTATATCTGAAAAAATTAGAATTTTAATATATAATTAGAAAATATATAACATACAACATATTTATAAGTTACAATAAGTGGTGAGATTCGGAATGATAGGGTGAACCCTAATATGTTACCTGAAGTCATAAGAAATTAGACATGTAGTTCCTAGTTCCTTCAGTTTCCTTTTACTTCAGTTTAATGAGTAATATTTTCCTTCCTTATTAATAGTTAGTGAAGATAAGGTTGCTAGTACCCCAAGTGTTAACTTGACATGTAGAGATGAAATCAGATCCATCCCACCCAACTTTGCCTTCTGTGCTAGGTCTTTCAGTACTGCAGTCTTTTGTCTACCTTCAGAGACAATGGAGGAAAAACTGCTTCCAGAAGATGCTTGTTGCCACCCGTTTTGTATTCCTCTCCTATGTCAAGGCCAATCAATCCCTGGGATGTCCATTTTGTTCTCTCTGGGCTAGAAAAAGCCTAGATTTTCAAATAGCTTAAACTTTCAAATGACTGAAATCAGAGGACATAATCACACATAAGTTCCATATACTTGTTACAAGTACAGCCAAATAAACAGTTTTGAGAAGACTAATAGTCATAAATTGTGATATACTTAAACCTATTCACTTAATCACTAACACTCATTGCTGGCTGGGAATTTCCCAACAATTCACAACGGAAGTGTCTGAAGGAGGAATTTGAGAGGGAACAGACAATTTGCAGTGTGTTACGGCTCAGGTCAATATTTAGGGAATACTTTTCAGAAGATCAGTCATCAAATATCTCTTAATTATTAACTGGCAGTTATTGGACATGCTGTGTGTCAGTGATTCTGACTTGAAGGGGGCAAAATATTCATGGCAGGAAGCAAAACCTGTCTATGCTGATAGGCACCAGGAAAAAATAAAATGAAATTCAATCTAGTTTAGAGAACCATTACAGATCCATTCTGAAGGCTTAAATGATACGTCAACCTTAAGATCCATAAACTTGGTTGTTTTACAGGCAACCCATAAAAATGATCTCTTATGCCTAGAGGCATTCAGCTGGCCCTCTTGGGGTTTTTAAAGTTTTTCAACAGTTATGTTATTGGGCAGGCCATAAGCTCAAGGCCTCTGCCTGGAAGGCAGAAGCTCTCTGTTTGACTTGTGATTGCTTTGTTTTTGTCAAAGGAGACTGGAGGAGCAACATACAAATAATCTTTGCCAATTATCATACACATAACCAGAACAGAATGCATTCTTCCCTGTTATTTAATGAGTTCCAGAACAAATCTAGGAAATTACCTAATCCCTTATCAAGACCAGGACAATCAATCTCCTTCTTGTGAGGACAGAGAATCTTTCATGAATTACTTTGGTAAAACAAAAAAGGCTGGTAAACCTTCAGAGTTATGGTCATTCAACAAGAACAGGGTAAGCATGGTGATGCTCAGGCAGTGGTATTGTTTATTCTTTTGATCTTTCATTTTTGTTCATGTTCCTTCCCACTGACTGTAACTACTTTTAGGAGCTAATAATCTACATTCAAACATCTGACAATATGAAATGTAATACTTTCATCTGCATGGCCATATAAAGCACTCTTTTTCCAAGTCTTCCCCCTCTGCAGGAAATTGAAAGAAATCAAGGAATTTAAATACTGTAAGCTATAGGTGTGATTTAGTTTCCATATAGTTAGGGCTGCTTTTATTGACAAAGTTTTCTCCTTGTTTATTATCACTTTAGACTCTTATAACTGTATCTAATGCTTGATCTTTACAATTTGGAGCTGTGGGTTTCCTAAACTGTTCTGCTGAAAGCAAAATGTTAAGGAAAGTACCCTACATTTCAAAGGAGAGTTGTGTAATGGACCAAATCTTAATGGTTTACAGCACCAGTGATGATAGATTAGAAAACTTTAGCTCTAAATAATAGCTAAAAACCATCAGCATTAGCAATTACATTTACATCTCTGTTCTCATTTCTTTGTGATATGGCATTTTTGTCTCATTCTGTGTTATTGCTATGTTCACTATATACTTTTGCTTCTCTAAGAGCTAAAAGGAAAGACACAAAGTCCTACGCAAATTTGCATTTTGTTCTTGTGTTTTAATCTCTGATCAGTACTCTGGATTGTCTCAGATAGTGTTAAGCAGCCCAGGAGGTTTAAGACATGGTTGGACTTGCAGTGTAGATATAGATCTAGAGCATCAGGCTTACTTTTTCCTAACATGCCACTCTTGGGAGGTCTGCTATGCTAAAACACACTGACCAATTCAGTGGGAAATTACAGAGCTATAAAATACTGCTGTTCTAACAGTAATCTACTGGAGCTTATAATTTATATATTTAGCCAATATTAACTTTAGCCAGCTGTATAGTTGAACTGAATTTTCTCTACCATATTGAAAATAAGACTACTCTTTGAAGCTCTGTTTCTCCCACCCATCTGTTTTCTCCCCTGGATTTCCCCTGCATTCAGAGGTGAAATATTGGGTCTCTACTGCAGTTCTTCATGCAAGCCAACAGTCGCTGACATTGTCCTAAAATTGGAGAGGGAGTCATATTAAGAATTCTGAAAACGCGAGTATAAAACACACTTTATGAATAGTGTAATGAATACTTTAAATTTACCTTCTTTACTCCTTTACCACAAACCTCAGTGTGTTGATAAGTTTTATAAACTTTCCATGCACTTTCTTAGGTGCTTAGAAATAAGTATCTGAAAAAAATATTTTAAAATAAATCCACGGCAACATTTTAAATTAAAATCTCCCCCTGCTACACACACACACTGCATTAACACAACTGTGTTACTTCCTTTTGACTGAAATTGAGAGCAGCTCCAGATGAGAAATCCCTGGATTAACTTTATCCTTGCATACAACTTCTTCTTCTTGTTTCTAACTCACTACTGACTAATTAGCTCTCTGGCAGGATCTAGGGTATAAAAAGCATCAAAGTAACATAAGCCACTTTTGTTCTCCCATCACTCACATGAGGAGTTGCAAAATGCACAATCCAACTCATTGTGCTTTATACCATTTCATAACCAGCCCTCATCCAGTTTTCCTCTCACTAATGGCATTGAAAGGGTCCTGACTAACTTGGGAAAAGTATGGCCTTAAATGCTGATGGCTTCCTGAACACAGTTCAGATGGTATGTACACTTAATCTTTGTGTTTCCTGGGATACTGGCTTAACCACTAAGAAAAGTACAAAAACATCATTCACATTTATCTTTTTTAGTAGCAGAAAGGGATATTATGTAACTTTGAAAATTTGATAAAGATTCCACTTTGGGGATTGGCTAGTTAATGGAGGCATTCTGGTTTCCTCAAAAGAACTATGTCTTTTTGCAACAATCATGGCTGAAGATCCCCCCAGGGCTTGGAGTCCTCTTCTGTACTGCTGAAAGGATAATATTTAGAACAGAGACAATCAACTATTCATCCACTGCCCTGATTTATGTTGTACACTTTGGATAACAGTCACTCAGTAGCAGAAATTGTCATTTTTTTTTTCAACCCTGGGTAAGGATGGAAGGGAAAAAAGAAGATTGTATCACTGAATAAGATACACTCTTGATGGTTTGCAAAGTAGTTACAGACACAGTAGTATGCTTCACTGGAAATGGTTTTTACCTCAAGGTGTTCAGAACCATTTGGTTATGGAATCTGTTCTCTGAGGCACCACAGAGAGTGACTGCTATGGTTAATTTAAGGTGTGATATACAGCTTAAGGAAATGCCCAGAAATATACAGCTGGAAGAGGAGAGAATACTAGAAGACAAGGAAGACTGAATTTATCACAGGTGAATAAAGAAATCCTGAGCTTGAGGGAAAACTATGAGGTTAGGAAATGTGGGTACTAAGTCTGATAGCTAATTATGACAAGAAGAGAGGATTTTTGTTTAATGGTATAGTTCTGACTTGGATGAGAATGATGCCTGATGAGTGAGATGACTTGTTCATATAGCTTTTAACAGTTTTCACATAGCTCAGAGAAAAAACAGTCCTCTTCTCTAGGCTTTTAGTAATCTTTTAGGCTCTGGACCACCCACTTTCACCACTCAGCAAGTTCCCTGTGGGCAGCAGCAGGGAGTACTGGAGAGCATATTCTTCAGACAGCAACAACACAAATTTTTCCCATATAGGTCAGTGGTTCTCAGACTAGTTTTTCTTTACTTCTCAACAGGAGGCCTTGGGATGGGACACAGTAGTAATAGTTTGGCTCTATGGCTCACAGGAACTATAGTCCGTATCTGCTGCTTCTGCTTGTGATGTCCATCTTTACTGCTAATCAAAATGACTTCTACTGCAGATTCTTCCCCTTGAGTCTAATCGCCACTGCTTCTTATGGGAATCTGCCTGGCAATGTGCTTACTCTTCTTTTCTCTCCATCCTCTTTCCCTAGTTTGGGAACAGTGATCTTAAGACAGGTTTTGCTGATTTTTATTCTGTTTTTGAATTTTAATTGAAATTAATTGATTCCTGAGCCATGCAACTTCCTCAAGGACTTTGGAGTTGATCTGGTGAAGTGTTTCAGACTTTCTGCCTTTCTAATGTCTTCTTTATTTCTTCCTTCTGTCTTTGTTTTACAACTTCTCCTCCCTCATCTTCATGATGTTGGAGTGACAGCCTTTTGGGGGAGGGGAAGGAAGAAGGGAATAAACCACCTTTTCTTCTCTCATTTCTCTGTTTTACCTCTACTACCCTGTTTTAACTGTAAAAGAAGTCATTAGAATGCTGTCATTTTCATTGAATGACACATCATGTTGCTGAAAGGCATCTCTATTTAGAGGCTAATAAACTACTGGCACATGAAATGCTACAGCTCTTACTGAAACTGTCAGGTGTTCTAAACACACGTGGAAGTGGTCCCTATTTTCTTATTTTCTTTTCAGTTCCCTTTTTTTCTGAAATACATGGCACTTTAACAATTTGTGGAATTTTCTCAAAAATATCAGAACTGTGTCAGTTACATTGCTGAAGAGTGGTAAGATGATATCAAGAATACAAAGATGATATTAGGCTGGCCTGGCAAATAAGATGCTGGAGTGTGTCGAAAGAAGGGCAATGAAGCTGGTGAAGGGTCTAGAGAACAAGACTCATGAGGAGCAGCTGTGGCAACTGGGATTGTTTAGCCTGGAGAAAAGGCAGCTCAGGGGAGACCTTATCACTTGCTACAACTACCTGAAAGGAGGCAGCAGTGAGGTAGGAGTCAGTCTCTTCTCCCATATAATAAGCAATAGGATGAGAGGAAAACAGCCTTACCTTGTTGGGAGTTTTAGACTGGTTGTTAGGAAAAATGTATTCATCACCAGGATTGTTAAGAGCCTGGAACAGGCTGCCCAGGGAAGTGTTGAAATCACCTTCCCTGGAGGTATTTAAAAGATGTGTAGAGGTGGTGCTGAGAGACATTGTTTATTGGTCACCTGGCAATGCTGCGTTAACAGTTGGACTCAATGATCTGAAAGGTCTTTTCCAACCTAAGCAATTCTGTGATTTTATAAGAAATATAAGTATTTACAAACACACATTTTTACATGAATACAGAGTATCAATATTAGATATGAAATATTGAACTTCATATATGTTACTAATTTCTCTCTGCTAATAGGGCAGCAGCTTTATTCACAGGATGATGACCGGACATTTACACTCTTAGTCAATTATCATATTTTCTTGCACATATTCATAAATGCACATTAGACTTAACAAGCAAATGAACAATATTAGATAAACAATAAATTAAATATTATTTTTCTGCTCCTGTACCATACATATTTTTGACTCTACAGATGGTAAATGAAAGCCTTCAGATTTCATCACAAAACAAGTGACTAAAAGACAAATTTTAAAAAACAGTTTTTATGCACATTTTTAAGTTACTCTGTTCAAACATAAAAAGGTTTTATATGTTACAGAAAGTCATTCCAACTTTTTGGGAGAGTGGTGGTTATGGATTAACTAGTATCTTACCTAAGAAGGAGTACATAATGGCATAGTGGAAAGAAACCTCTGGAAATAAACAGAAATATTTACAAAAGGTTTGAAATGAGCTTAAAGAGAAAAGGGAAAATCTTACCACAGAGAATACATCATTACCCTGTCTTGAAAAACCCGATTATCAGCAAGTTAAACCAGGTAGTCACAGGGAACACTGCCTATGACTGTGCTGGTGTCAGCAAAGATATTTTGTGAGAAGAACCCTCCACTTAATGAGGCATTACTTTGTTCCACCTAACTGACAGTGTGGTCAGTTGATCTTGGTTTTCTGCTAGACCCCCACCCAGACACTTTCTCACTTTCCCTCAGCAGAACAAAGACAGAAAAGCTTGTGGGTTAAGATAAAGACAGTTTAAAAAGAAAAGCAAAGACTATGTGTGGAAACAAACAAACAAAAAGAATTTATTCACTACTTCCCATCAGCAGGCAAGATGTCCTGACATTTCCTGGAAAGTAGGGCCGCAGTCTGTGTAGCAGTTGCTTGGGAAGCTCAATGCCATAACCATACATGTCCCTGCATCCTCCTCCTTCCCTCAGCTTTTATTGCTGAGCACAATATGATTTAGTATGGAATATCTCATTGATTAGTTTGGTCAGCTGTCCCTGTTACGTCCCCTCCCAACCTCTTGAAGGCTTTGATGCCGTGACAGCATTGTTCAGCAATAGACAAACCATTGGTGTATGAAGAGATACCCCATACCAAAGCACAAGATCATACTGGCTACTTTGAAAAAAGTTAACTCCATTCTAGCCAGACCCTGTACAGACAGCAATTACACGAGTCCATCACCAAATAATCACAAAATTTGAAAATATTAGTAGTAAGTAATCAAGTACTGTCAAGAAGTACAAACAACTGAAAAGTGCTGCAGGATAAATATTGTAAAAACTTGAAGGAAATAAATACAAACCTTCATTTATGAGATGAGCAAGCTTTTTCATGTATTTCCCTGACATCCTTCTTGGCATAAGTGAGTAATGCTCTTATAGACATTGGCTTGCCTACTACAGCGCCTGGCCAGAAAGCCTTCATATATGGAGAAGGATGAAGAACAGGAATTCTGTAGAAGAGGAAAATTCTCTGGCATTAATTAGCTGATATTAGTAAGCAAGATTGGCTTCAGCACTTGCTGTGGACCATGTGAACTCTACTGAAGGGGTACTCTCTTCTTATGTCATTGCTCCAGTGAAGACTAGAACTAGCTGAACTAGAAGATGACATTTGAATGTTCATGTCTGTATTCTGAAACTGAGATAAAATCATCTTGCTTCTGAAATTATTTCTGGATTCCCACTGATCTTTTTGAAGCTAGAGGATTCTCATTTCATGAAAAGGATGTTCAGTTAAAATTCATATGCTCAACAACAATATTCCCTGAAACTGAAGTAATAACAAGTGCAACACAGCTAAGGCCCTGAGGTCATTAAATAGTAATGAAAACAAAAAAGGGTATCACTGTGTTAGCAATTTTTAAACTCTTAACCTTGTGAAATATAAATGGATTTTTCATCCATTGAATGTGAGTAGATGAAGAAAGAATGGTCTATTAGGCAAATTCATAACTTTTTCCACAAAGTCTTGCAGTGTCTTTAAACAGCATAATGTTTTTATGCTAATCTTTCCAGAAGAGACCACTGGAAGATATTAGAAATTATAAGCTTCATTGTGAATGCTGAAATATTGAAACACATTCATAAGACTTGCTATAAAAGCACTCTTTTGGGATGAGAATTCATACCAGCCATAAAAATGACCAAGCTGCAACTTAACCTTCTGTGTCTAATACTGCCCAAATGCACTACCAAACTTTATACTCAATACCAGAATTTTGACATTTTCTACATGACTGATAGTGCCTATATGACTAAATCAAGCTCATTAAAATTCTGCCAGCTTGAAACCTTTGTAGACAAAAGGGGGAAATGTCTAATACAGACACACTTAACCCGATTTAACCCTCATTTATTGTGTAGGAATAAATCTTTGAGTTTTATCACTGTAAAGAAAAATTATGTGTGTGTGTCATTGCTCTAAACATGTTGGATACAAAACCCATTTAAACCAATGCAGCACTTCAGGCTTTAATGATGCTCTCAAGTGTTGGCAAACTAGGGTCTTAAATTCTAAGAGTGCGTCCCAGTGGAAAGGTTAAAGACCTTGCTAAAGGAAATAGGCTATCTGATCTCACATTAAATAGGAAATATAAACCTGCATAGAAAGATCATGACCATCCTGAAACTCTAACAAATTGAGGTACTGGTTAAGAGAAAACTTTCTAGTTCTGTGTTAGCAGACCAAGTTAATGAGCTATGACATTCATTCCATCCCATGCAGCATTTCTGGATTTATGCAAAATTGAGGTGTACAAGCACTTTTAAACTTTTTCTTTTTAATTAACAAAACGTTTTAGAGTCTGTATGGTTGAAGTTGCATTTGTTAAAATACAAGCTTTGGTGGGAATTTTAATTAGAAAAGCGTATTTGATCAGAAAGGAGGACATAAAAAAAAGTAGTTAATCTTTTACAGTGTATCAGTTTTATACTCCCAGTATCAGATCTAGAAAAAGTACACTGAACTGTGCTTAATATGTAATTTAAACTTGGCCAGTGTCTAATCTGATGGCTTAATTCAGATAAATGTGTTGTGTGAATCTTATCTGCCAAGAAGATATTTGTAAAAGCTTTATGCCCATATAAATATTAATCTCGGACCTTATAATTTCACTTGTGCACAAATTGTTGTTTGGTAGCAGAAGACAGGAATTGTTCATCCAAATGATTAATTTCTTTGCCATTAGACTAGTCAGGGTTCTGAAAGGAACCTTCTATATGTCAAATGAAAACAAACTCGTAGAAGAAGTAATGCAATAAAAGAAGACTCTGTTTATCAGATGTTATTCAGGGGTTTGACACAATGTATCTTCTGAATAAATGCAGGAAATAATGTTCTGGATGAAAATCTACAAACTTTCTAATAACTTGGATGACCATTCTGAGACTTTGTGTTCAAGCTCTGAATCTTGCACTGGATCACCTGAGACTCTGCAGACAGCTGAGTTAGGTAGCAGAGGTATATTTCACCACATCTTAAAATAGATGTCAAAAGTATGTCAAGTATATCACACCCTGGAAGTGCTTATTTCTGTCTATTGACATTTGTAAACTCTGCAACGCTGTTGCAGAAATCCTAGCACAAATGTTTACACTTTTGTTGTCAGATGTCACTAAAAACCTGCACGTAGCACTAAACTGATTGAAGAAACATTCCTGAAGCCTCTACTCTATCTATCCAGCTATTGAAGAGCTCTATTTATTTCACACCAGGAATTTTAAAATAATTAGCTTAGGGCTATAATGATAACTTTATTTGCACTGACTAGGCATTCCAGTTGCACATGCAGGTGCAGAAGTTTATGTCTTAACTTAATGAGTGGGTAATGAAGCCTGGAATGAGTGCTAATGAGGAAGAAGTTCACATTTTCTCATTAGCGCAAGTTTGGACTCAGCAATTAAAGAAATGTTAAGTGATGACAAGTATTCTGCCTGATGTAGTCATGAAAAAAAGAAAACAAAAGTAGAGCTCAAAAAGGACTGAATTCCTACTAAAAGAGGAAAATAATACTTAGAACACTTAGGGAAAAGAAACTAATTGTAGTGGAGAACACACTAGGATCCAGGAAGAGAAATCACAAGTGAGAGAAGGCAAAGTGGTCTTTTCTGGGCCTTTCAGAGCTCCTGATAATTGACAGTTCTTGGATTCGAACCAAAAGTTTTGGGATATTTGATCTAAAGATAACCCCAATAGCTTGGAGGGAGTTTCATGAATGTAGCTGGGAACACTTGTCTCACCTTATGAAAACAATATGTACTTTTTGAAGTGATAACAAGTTCATTTCTGTAGAATAGTGAGGAAAGAAGGTGTGGAAAAATGACACATTTCCAAATGTGATAACAAAATAAGATAGTGTTTAGTTCAGAAGGTGTTCTGACAGCAAACTTGAATTTATATGCCCCCAAAAGCCCTGGAAAATCTGAAAAAGAAAAAAAAAAAAAGAAACCTCAATAAAAATATAATTTTATCATTCTGAGATATAATTTGCCTCCATTAAGGAGACAATACATATCATGTCTTGTTTTGAGCAAAGTCTGGATGTATGGAGATTACATCCAGCAGCAATTAAATCATTGCCTCTAGAACATGATGCATTTTCATGTGTATAACCCAGGGCAGGGGAAAGATTGAATTTATTCAACTGCCTGAGAAAGAAAAAAAAAACAAAAATAGAAATACATATATGCTGCTTGTCCAGTATTCAAAACAACAGTATCAGGACATGGAATACAAGACTGAATTATCACAGTTTAACTGTCTTCCACCTAACTCAAATTGTTTTCTGGACAATAATGGATATTACTAATTCACCCCCAGCTGAGGGGTTTTAAATTAGTTGTGAAGATATCTAAACTGATTTGCATTACTTCACATCTGAAAAAGATGAGAGCAAATGTGTAGACATTATTGAGAATACACAATAACTTAACCTGCCTAAACACTAATCAAGATGTGTACTTAAGTCACTGAGGATGCATTGAGGAGCATGGGGGTCTTCTTCCAAGATGATGTAAAAGTTAATCTTTATTATGTCCAGCAACAATTATGTAAACTGGTTAGGACAACTTTCTCATTCCAAATCAACATGACTTTTGAGAATGGCAGCAAAGAAAACTCACTTTGACAGCAGGAAGACACTCCAGTTTCTGAAAGTTGTATTTCCCTGCAAGAATGAATGTAGTACAATCAGAACAAAATCACACACTTTCAAAGTATTGCATTGTGTATCTGCAGTGTTCATTTCTGATTTTTCTGGTTTTTTTCTCCTTGTTCACAAAACCCTGATGTGCAGGGAAATGTGTCTTGGAATGTGCCTTGGAAGTTTCATTAAAACTGATAGTGGTGCAACTGACCAAAATAGAGTATTTCACTGAATGGTTCCACCTCTCTTCAAGGAAGATCATCCCTGAAGACAATGAAATAATGAAAGATTGTGAAAGACTGAGTAAAACCAGACTCTGTTCCTGTAGTTTGAGGTTTGCCGCCACCAGACTTGTTACTGTAAATCTAAGAGTTTAGCCCAGCTAAAGGTCTGGGACTTCACAGATTTGGAGACTGCAGCCTACTAGGTTATAGAATCATCACAGAATCATTGGGTTGGAAGCTCCAACCCCCCTACCACAGGCAGGGACACCTCCCACTAGAC
Source organism: Eurystomus gularis (assembly GCA_013400335.1). Classification (NCBI taxonomy): domain Eukaryota; kingdom Metazoa; phylum Chordata; class Aves; order Coraciiformes; family Coraciidae; genus Eurystomus; species Eurystomus gularis. The sequence goes on from VZZY01004411.1 coordinate 116,019, forward strand.
CAAAGTGCTCAAGGCCCCATCCAACCTGGCCTTGGACACTTCCAGGGATGGAAAATCCACAGCTTCTGTGGGCAACCTGTTCCAGTGACTCACCACCTCACAGTGAAGAACTAAAATGATGAGTATATATCCCTCTTCCAAGAGAGAGTACAAAAGCTGTGGCTTGACTGTTTTTTACAAGGAGAAGAAGCCTAGGGAAAAATCCACTTAACTCTTTCCTGGAATTAGGAGAATGGTCATTGAACCAGAAATGTTTCAGACTAATCTGAGTTCAATACACAGCTCCTGAATTAAACGTGTTAATTGAATTTTCCAACAAATTCGGAAGAAAAATCTGAAATACTTCAATTTCTGGGCCTTTCGGATTGTAGTAACTGAATGGCAAATGCATTTATAAATTTATTTCCAATATAAATTAACCAGTTTTAGTGTACATACAAGGATCAATTTTGAAAGAGAAACAAGAAGGGATTTTGATTGTTGAACACCCAATAGATTTATCTGCTCCCAGCAGTGTCTCTCTGGTGCTGACACACCACTCTGGTGTCTAAATGGAAAGAAAAAAATGACTTTTTTCAAGAAAAGTCAGTTCTTGGTGTTGGGTACTCATGAAAGATGGGACTTTATTAAGGAAACATGTTAGCTTCCTAAATACAATTACCAGCATGCTATGTTTTTTCTTTTAAATCTGTTGCAGTTAAAAATGAGGCTGCTTGGCAACCTACATAAGAATTTACAAGAATAGATGCAATCTGTTGCAGTTTCAGTAATCTGCAGCGATTTCATAATTCAGAACTGTGGAGGCGTTGAAGCCATACCTGAACAATTAACAACCCGAAAGCATATAAACAACTTCAGTGTCAAGGAGCCTCATTTCCCACAAAGATTCATCATAGTACTAAAATTCACACCTGGGGCTTCGGGGCAGGGATGTTACAGCTGAATTGAGATGAAGCATACTCTAGATAGAGTTCGTTCTATTAGACTGACTTGTTAGAATTAGTTTCACTTTATATTCTTTCCACAGAGCTTGACAAATGCAATGAATGCATTAAATGAAACTTGATTCCTTGTGCTTTAAACATAGAGCTGAGTGCAAATAAATTATTCCAATAAATGTATGGATATATTTTCCACAATGCAATGACATTTTACATAGTTATCAGCTGCTGATCTTTTAAGAAACTGCATTTTTTGAAGTCAGACTATATGTGCTCATGGAATATATCTGTCACCCTCAGAGAAAGCCTGTCACACTAAACAAGTTATTTTTCTGTGAGTTATCTGATAAGTGGCCCATATCCCTCCAGAGCTCTCATGTAAATGGTTTAAAAATGTAAGAAAATCTCATTATGATCACAATATGGTCCTGGATGTTTTCTAAAGCCAACAACTCTTCCAGCCAACTTAATATTCCAGCCCTGGGAGGGACTCCTCCCCGTGTTTTGGGAGCCCTACAAGTTGTTTCTGAAATTCCAATATAATCACCACTTTTATACCAGAAATCCCATGGAAGAGGCCAGATTGGAATGTGTGTTTAGAAAATTCTATGATTTTTTTTTAAGACTTCTTTTTGTAGCTCTGTTTGGTGGAATTGATTCAAACCTCAACCTTACAAGTACGGAAATAGTTTCCTTCCCAACCTGTCAAAATAAGGTCACTTGTTCAACTTCAGAAAGAACATATTCATATTCCTTCTCATGCTGCCTCTAGTTCTACAAGCACAAGGACATCAGCCATCTCTTTAACTTTCAAATTATTCCTTCAAATTTTTCCCTGGGCTGTTTACAAATAAGCAAGCCAACATGAAGCTAAGACCTCTGACCACTACTAGTGGTCGCTACATTTACCAATATTATCTCATTTCCTTAAAAGCCCTTGGCTGCTTATGTATATCTGTTTCACCCATAAATTTTTCAGCCTTTGGTCACATGGGTTCAAGATCCAATGTGCTTCCTTTCTTCATACAATGTAGACACCATGGCACTTCCAAAAACCAGACTTGGCATGGCATGTAGATCAAGATTAATATCATTAAATACCTAGGTATTTAATTTCCTTTTTTATTTACTGATTATATAGTCTACATCATCAATAGAATTGACCAAGCAGTTCAATTCATCTTTAAAGAGACACATGAAGTTCAGTTCATTTTTCTAGACTTAGGCATCTAAAGCCATTTGAAGTGCTTTGGAATATTCAAGATAAACAGACAGAAATGGCAGGTATGACACAATACCAATGATCCTTTGAAGCAACAAGTTTAGGCCATTTCAAATGACACTATAGATCTAAATTAAATCACTATTCTGAAAATGAATTCCACATTTGGCAAGTAGAGGGTGGTCTATATTATGTAATTGTCTTCCATCATTAATATGGAGAGACAAGGTATCTCTGGCAGACAATTTGGAAAGCTTGTATGAGTGCTGAGCTACCTGGAGCTCACTAAAAATTAGCTCAATTCAGATGTATGTTCTAATTTCTTCTTTTCTATAGATACCTTCTTGGAGTAATACAGAAGGCATAGCTGTTCATTTGGTAGTCCATAATCTGGCAACCTCTATATTTCTAAAACCATTCAATTCCAGTGAGAAATGCCTGACCCCAAGGTCAAGTGGAAAGACAAGGCTTATGCCTCTTTCCTTCAGAACCAATCAGTCTATAGTTGAGTCCCATAGACTAGGGCCTACATCTGTGTTTTTGATTGTTCTCTGTTCCCTGTGCTTTTACCTAAGGCACTCAATGCTCACATCACACAGACTGTGCAGAACTGGGACCTCTGAGCTCCTGAAAGAGTCATACTGGAGCAGATGTGGATGCCCTAGCTGTTCCTCTGAATATCCTCCTAGTTAAACCATTGACCCTATGCATAGATAAAAGGTACCAGCTGGACATGGCATCCATATCTTTTCCAGAAGAGACTACTTTCTGAAAGACTTCTAAAGAAGACCTATTCTGATCCAGTTGGTGGTTAAACTGGTACTGATCTAGTAATTGCTCTTTTAAAACACACTTGTTATAAGCCTGTAGTCTAAATTTAGTATAGTGAATGTTTTTGTTCAAAGGCTGTGCTAGTCAACAATTTCCAATGCTGGAAAATATTATGAGGATGACTGGGAACAGCAAGCTGTCTGGGGTTTTTTTCCAACAACATTAGAAATTACCAGCTCTGAAATGAGACCCAGGCTCCTGGTTAGCCTGGAAATGAAATAAGAACCACCCATTTCTCCAGTACAGGTCTTGAATTAATTCTGGCTTCTGGTTGGAAACATAATTCATTTTCCTTTAATTTTTATGCTCTTGAAAATTTTTTTGATTAAAACTAGGATGTGATGTAACAGGAGAATGCCAACTTTGTGCTGCTTGTTTCTTGAGAACAAGAAAATTGGTTCCATGACAGAGGCCTCATGGGAACTGATCTGTAAGTTTGAGGAGAGAGGGGGAGAAGGAGAGAGGGAGAGAGAAGAGAAGGAGAAAGAGGGAGATTAGTAGAAAGGAGAAGCTGAAACGTGAACAGAAAACAGGAAGTGATACAAAGAGGGACAATGGGCACAAACTGGATCACAGCAAGTTTCACCTCAACATGAAGAAAAACTTCTTTACTGTGAAGGTGACACAGCACTGCAACAGGCTGCCCAGGGAGGTTGTGGAGTCTCCTTCTCTGGAAACTTTCAAGACCTGTCTGAACACGTTCCTGTGTGGCCTGCCCTAGGTGAACCTGTTTTGGGAGGAGGGTTGGACTAGATGATCTCCAGAGGTCCCTTCCAACCCCTACCATTCTGTGATCCTGTGAAGTCTAGACAATTGTTGGGTTACTGCTTCCAGGATTTTGTTCTTGCTGAGCTCGTGTCCTGCAGCACTGTGAAAGAAACAAGTTGGGATAGGCAAGTAGAGGCAGAAATACTCTCTCACCTACCTACAGCAGATTTGTTGGGTTGTTGTAGCGAGTTGGTTTTACAGTGGAGATGGGACAAGTTTGGACACAGACCTGAGCACCAACTAGGGGTGAACTACAAAAGTCTTGGGTTTTTAAAGCAAAGAGGAGTGGTAAGACATTGTGCAAGGGGTTCAAGAGTGTCTGACTTAGAGACCTTGGCTACACTGTTATGGTACATAGGTATACAGTTGTTTTATCTTCACTGGGTGACACTTAAGTGCCTTTGCTATGTGTTGTTAATCAATGTTCTTCTGAAATGAAGCCACAATTTCAGCCATATTTCAGTGAAAGTTCATCAGATCCATCTCTGTATAAACTGCTGCAGTTACCTATCTCGAAGGCTTTAAGTAAATTCTAATACTTGCACAATTGTTGACAAACACATTTAATGAATAGGAAATGTTGATGTATCCTAAAAAAAGGATCTTTAAAAAAACCCTGTCAAACAGACAACAACAAAAAACTAACCAAAACCCTGTATGACAAGTGTTTCATTTTATTTTATTCCAGCCTTGACTGAAGGAGAGTATTTTATTTTAGGAACATGGTTTAAGAATAAATCTCTATTCAAGACAGCACTGGAGTAGTTGCTTAATTTCCATTGGCACCTGTGGGACCTCAGCACATGATTCATATTATGCAGATGCTTAAGTGCTTCCCTGAATAGGACTGTGACACAGTGACCCAGCCCCAAAAGTGTATTAATGTATTATATGCAGTCTTTATAATATGCCAGTAAACCAGAAATAAAATTACTGCTTGAGCCAAAAACATCTCATGATATGTAGCTTACAGAATGGTACATTGTAGGTTTACTGCTGTAATTCATTTTTATCACTACAATTCAGTTGATTTCCTGAGAGAAAAGGCAAATGGGATAGAAGAATCAGTACTCCATGATTCCTCTGTACCTAAAGAGATTTATTCTCAAATAAGCTTAAGAGCATTCCCTTTGCATTCTGATAGACAGCAAGCAGCTAGAAAAAAAGCCATGCTACTCCCAGGGCTCTCAAACAGTAGAGAAAGAAAAGATTTCTAAGACATGGGTTGAAACTTTGCCAACATTTAGCAGAAAATCTTCAAATGTAACTGACTGGCAGAAATGCTCCGGAAGAATAAATTAATTCAGCAGCTCCTCAGTTCACTAGTTGAGTAATACGCTCCCATGTGACAGCTAGGATAAGGCACATTTAGTCTCCTTATTTATATAAATTTATTTTGTAGGTGTTTCCAATTTTATAATTAAGAACCTTACTTTTTTGCTTAGCTGGAGTACAACCTGCCTTTGTATTAAGTCCAGAATTCAAACTGATCAGATAAATCTGGGGGAGTACACGACACATGTTCAAGCAAAAAATAATTAGTGCTGCAAGTAAGTGATCAAAAGATATGGTATGCTTCTTGCTAAATTCAGTGCTTGATTTAGGGTCTAAAAGAAACAGGAATTGCTCCTGGATGGTGTTAGGCAATTCATGACTTTGAACTACAGTCTTGGGGAATAAGGCTTGAATTGCTCTTTGTGTTGAAAAACACTGAATCTGGAAGACTAGAATAGAAATAAAGGCAGCCATCTGGAGCTGGAGAAATGCAAATAGGTAGGTGAAGATGTGCAGGAGATTAATTCAACAAACAGTTACTGCTGTGTAAATGAAGGCAGGGGCTGGAAGAGCTCAGAGCATGAAGGAACTCTGGTTGGAGAACCAAAAAGCAGGAGTGTGACTTGAATACGGGGATGCCATGTGGAAGACAGATGCCATGTTGAGAGGATGGTACATGGAGCATATACTGCAGAGTAAGAAATGTCTAGATACTGTGATTAAAAAGACTATGACGTGTAGGCAGGTGTCTGTGCCATAGACCCCTCACTTAAGTACGAGAGAGCAGAAGCACTTTGTTAACATGTAGGTTTGCATCCAGGAGGACTTTTTTGCTGAGTCAAATTAAGAGCACTGAGAGAGGGTCAGAGTATCTTATTAATACAGTTTTATAAAATTACTGCAATTACCTTGATTTAAGGATGCAGTAAAAATATGTGTGTTATAGAAGTAAATTAGTCTGTTAACATACACTTCAAAAACTACAATCCTGATGAGCTATGACAGTCGAAATACAGCAGAAATATAGTGAACAGAAGATTGCAAAGGTGTGGAAATCATTACCAAGGAAACTGGATGTGTCATAGAGTACTGAGGGCCAGATGCTTCCTATGGGACAGAGGAGACGAGGAGGCTCCTCAGAGTGGCAGGGCAGAACATCTCGACAAGGGCCAGTCCCTCTCAATCGTGAGCAGGGCAGGTTGAGAGGCAGCCCCAGCCCTGGGCATCAGGTACCTGCATGGGGATGGGCATGGGATGAGGCCAGTCTGGGACATTGGCCTGCAGGTGGGGGTCAAGATCCAAACCAAGGAGAAAGATTAGAGTCAGCCACAGCCTGGGATGTCCATGCAAGGTGATGGAGATAGAGCAATCTGTTATTGATGCCTGATTCCCAAGAAGTCATATGAATACCATCATGTGTAGCCATGGCAACACACGCACTCAGAAACAAAAATGTCACAACTGAGAATTACTAATGTTAATTGTTGAAGAGGATTTAGACAACAAAGTTTAAATTTCTCTGTTTAAACTGATGTCCATAGTTTATTTATTGAACCTCAGTTTTGGTACAATGACTATTACTATTGCTACAATGTAATCTAACTTATGAAAGACACACACAACTGTTAAACATGTTGCTTGCCAAATATCCAGTCAGTGCTCACATAGAATTAATACTTGATACATTTTCTAAAGGTTATACAGCATATATTGGATCTGACTTGCCTGACATTTGAAATAAATTATTTTTATTCCTGGAAACTGGTTCTATTTTATGTTGTTAAGATGTACCTGCAGGTAAACTTTCTAAATCCTCTTATCTTCATTGAAATTAGTCCAAAGATTCATTAATGGGGCAAGTGGGTTTGATCCTTACTCAATTTAGCCCCAAAGACATGGCTTTGATGGTAATTTCCTTCTCTCAGAGGACTTATACAGAAGACAACTGCTTCAAATTCCTGGGTTGGTACAGATCTGAAATCATCATCCATCTCTTTATTATCCATAAAAAAAATGAAACAAAATTCCACATGTCCATTTAAATGAGCTTGCAGTCCAATGTATTAAAATATTTTCCAAAAAAAAATTCTTGAGTAGGACCTGTTCTACCATTCAAGCATGTTGAAAACCACAGTTTGGATGTTCTACTTTCTCACAAAAGCTCTGGTAGGAAGTAGTAAAGCAGAATGCAAGAGTTCTTGGGGGGAAAAAAAAAAAAACAAACCAACAACAACAACAACAAAAAACCAAAAACCAAACCCCCAAACCACTCTAGTTTAATTGCAGTTATAATATATTTGAGTGTCTAACACATCACTACTGTGTTGCTTTGTGAATCAAGAAGCGTTTTTATTTCGAGGTGTTCTTTCAGAATTTTTAATCAACATAAACAGTTTTCTTCTTTTTCACCTTGCTATAAATTGTCTCAAAGATCCTATTTATATTCATGTGGTACAGAGGAAATTTTTGCACACTGAACACGAAATAGGTTGTGAATGGCATAGATGTCTAATATTCAATGCAATATTCAACAGATTGCCTAGTACAATATAGAATTGAAGATGCTCTCCTATTTATAGCAAATAAATTAATAATAAATAACAAGTCCTATCATACTCATTATCTCAGTGTATTTCCTTGCAAATGCAGATCGACTCTACAAAGTAACATCTGATCCAGGTTACTTGTGTCTGAAAGTAGGAGAAAATGAAGGAATTTTCTTTCTTACTTCATTTGGTCTTATTTTGTCTTCCTCCATAAGCCAGATTAAGTATCAAGTGTATAATAACCACTTGGAAATGGAAAAAAACCACAATGCATTACTTGACTTGGATATTTCTAAAGCAGATCTCTTTTAGAATATGATGCTTGGCACGCGATGTCTGTGTTCAGAGAAGGATGTGAGCTGGGTGATAAGAAACTTCCTCCAGCCCAGACTTTTTCTCTTACAATCTGTCAGATGTTATTTGTCCATTTCTCTACATCATTGTGAGCCTTAATCACTTAGGACAATGCTCATATAACCACCGGTGGAAAAGGTTAAGAGTCCTAATGTGCCCCAAGCACTTTGAAAGCCTCAGAGGAAACATTCAGCCACTGAACAATATTATCTTACAGGCTAAAGACTTTTTTTCTGCTTAATGTGTATAACCAGATATGCTTTTACTGTAATGAGCAAAAGTGACCATTAAGGTCATTGATAATACTTTGAATTTATAGAACCAATTAGAAATACTATTTCTTCACAGCACCCATATGGAGGAGTTTTACAATACTTTTCATCATCAGGTTGGCCAATGGAACAATTTTTTCTACAATGGTTTTAGAAGATGGGTAGAACTTGGAGCAGTAGTGAGGAATTTGGATGTACATGGCTAAACTGTTTCATCTTCAGAATTAATAAAACCTTTAGCTACTTAGGGACTTTAGGAAGGCTTTCACAGTTCCATATATAGGAAGTAATAGATTTGGATAAAAGACCTCTGACACTGAGGAAATTCAAGCAGCTTACCCTCTCTATCTAATTATGACCTACTTAGCTGATATTTCAGGTTGTAGGTTCAATAGCATTGGCATCTCACACTCTCTTTGTGTTTCGATTCTGTTTAAAAACAATGAAAATCTGATAGCCTAATACTGTTGTGGCAGATACTATAACGGGTCATGGAACCTTTTTCTCTAAGGGGCAATTTAGATACAACAATAACAGGACCAGTGTAGCCAGCTTGGCTTCAAATTGGCATAAGTTAACCTAACACGCTCAGTAAATTCTCAGGGAGCTGGTGTTAAGATGCCACATGTACTTTACCATTAGGACCCAAAATACTTCCAGTAAGTCCAGAAAGTGGTCATACATTTCCATTTCAGCATGGCACATCCAAAGGGGAGGAGGGCTCAAGTCTGAGGCATGTGGCTGGAGAGGCCTGTGAAGATTTTGCATGCATTGTGGATAAACAGAGTATTTCAGGCTCCAGGATGTCCATTTGGCATGTCTTCAAGAATGTAAAAAGCAAGCTTAAATGAAAAATTCAATGTTCTGAAAACAGCTGAATTTTTCTTAACAGAAGTAATAAGAGACAAAACACATTCCCCTTTACTGAAAGCTAAACCCTTAGTCTAACAAAATAATTCTAAAGGCAACAATTTTTTTTCCATGTGATGTGACCAAGTATATTTTTCATGGGTAGGTTGGAAAGTCCATGTCTCTGACACTGCATTCATCACAAGATTTGTATAGAGCAAAGACTCAGTAAAAGCTTGGAAAAGAAATACCTGCTCATTACAACTAGAGCATGGAATAGGCTGATATCTGAGTGGTGAGCTAATAAGTGACCCATTACAGAGGTTATTTAAATGTTTGGAATAAAAATGGTAATGCCTCTTCAGGTATTGCAAGTGGTAACTCAGTAGGTTGAATAATCTGTTACAAGAACAAAATGTTACACAAGTCAATGAGAAAAGGCCAAACTAGTAAGCCTTATAAAGGTCACATTAATTGAATTCTATGTGTACACCATTTAATTGTAACAGGTTGATTTTTCCTTTTCTGCAGTTAGAGTCTATCATTATCTAAATGTTTTACACAATAGCATTGATACAGTTTCTCTTTCATGCGTGAGAGAATAACCTACTTTTAGTATGTCCTGTTAGCTTTTAGAGGAGACCATTGCCTCCACACACAATCCTAAAGGTATGAATTTTCACACAAAGACTCATCCACTGTGAAATCAGTACTTTAATATTCTACACCATTAATGAAAAAAGTAGTGGGTTTTGAGAGTATCAGCTGTGAGGGATTTTCTTTAGAGCTGAGAGAGCCTGAATTCCAAATTGGAGGTAACAAGATAACCTCCCATACATAGCGGAATTCTACAGATAGCTGCAGTGTAGACTTCTTTTGTGCAGTGACATGTCCAGAAGGTGATTCAAGACCCCCATTATGATATTGTCCATTGAGTACAGTGCACTAAATATAAAGAGTTCAGGCTGACTATTCCTAATGCAGATGTCAGACTACAGATAGAAGTGTGTAACTTTATAGCGTTACTCATGAGCATTCTTGCAACCTGAATAATGCTGTGTCTTTAAAACATACAGGAAGAAAATATTTTCATTATGTTTCCCTGAGTGTGAAGGCTCCAAAAAACTTCAATTTATTTTCTTTAATATTGAATGCTTTCAATTCATAGAGAAGTGAGTGGTATTAATGAATACTGACACCTGAAAGATTTGAAGATCTAAGTATTACATTGGAAACTCACATCATCTTCCTACCATACATCCATGGAGTCAACCAATGCTCCCTATCAGTCGCTGGATAAGCAGCTCCACTGACTAGGGCTTGTTTTCCTTAAATTAAGATTGTTCATATGTTCCTCTGAAATCTAGCAGAGCAAGCCAACTTGATAGCTTCATGTTTTACTTGCCTGAAACAACCATTCTGTTCTTTTCACTTGGACTCTTTTTTCAGTCAGTGGTGATGATTAGAGTTTGCATAACTTTTCTATCCAGTCAAGCTTACGTTTTTTTATCTGATATATGAATGAAACTCCACATAACCCAACCTAAAATAAACAAAATAATACCTCAACTGAAATGGGAAAAAACAACCAGGAATTGGAGAAGTATTACATGGGATGTGCAACATCAGCAGGCTTGCTATGCCAAACACCATTTCAGTTAAAGACCTGAGAACTTTAGATAATTCCTTTTCATTATTCTTTTAATATATTCATGCTTTTTTTAATATCATGGATGTAAATGGGCTGCTGCTAAAGAAGATAGAAAATTATTCTTATAAAGCTGAATTTGTTGCAATGATCAACATTTTTACTTTGTGGAAGTATAAGAACTCAGAGCATTTATGTAGTACAATAACTAGATGCAGTTCTTCAGCAGAAAAGTTTGCTTTGTAACTAGACTGTATAGTATAGTTGTATACTGTATAGTATAGTATAGTATAAGACATAATTTGTCACTCAAGGAAAGATTGTTCATGGCAAAAATCTGCCTGTACAGTAAGTTTATGGCTAATATTAGAATAATTTAGGTTAAAGTCATGTTCTCTCTTATAATTACATAAAGTGGTTTCGGACCGTGCTTACTTGTAGCTATTGAGACTACTAAACCCTCAGCAGAGGTTCATGTTTTTAGATCTGTTATTCCACTGTTGATGACCCGTTCAGGGAAACTGTTAAATTAGCCTTCTTCATCACATTGGAGACAAGCATTCTCTTTCATGTGCTTCCAGATCCTGTTCTTTTGTTAGACTTAATTCATAGCTCTGTGTATTAAGTCCACCATTTAACTGTAGACAGTATGTGATCATGCCTGTTTGCATTTTTTCATGGGCAATCTGTCAGCTGTCATCTGCCACATTTCACCATCATTCATTTTTAATTAGAATGTTGAATTATCTTCTTGATATTCTTTTAATTTTGTACTTTAAAAATCATTGTACTTTGTGTTCTTGACATTTGGTTTCTATTGATTCTAGGATTGTTGTGACTGATTTAAAAAATACATTTCCAAATCACTGAATGATTAGTCCACGGTTTTGCCAATTCCTCTGTATTACTTACATCAAGGAGATTAACTAGAGAGGAAAATATATACCAGAGTAAGCAGAAATTCAGTTTAAAAGGAACTAACAGATAGATTTTTCTGAATGGATATTACAGAAGTTTCCTTACCATTGAAATAACTTCCATGACTTAAGCCTGGATAACTCAAATAAAAAGACAAATTTTTAATTTGTATTTAAAAGGTGAGATGTAACAAGAAATATTTTCAACAAAGCAGTTAGTTAGAAGGATCATTTGTAAGACTCAGGACTGAGTTTTGACACCTCAAGTTAGGTATTTATGATGTAAGTAACTCCAGGTGAGTGAGAGACATTATTCAATGTCTCCTGGCAGTCAGTGGAGACCTAGGGTGTGATTTAGTCATGTTAGATGTTTGATTGCCTTTGAGACACCTTATAGCAACTGCCTGGCCTCCATTTGCCAACTGAGAAGGACATGACTCTGCTGTAAGTGCTTTGTTCTGTCTTCCTGTCCAGTGTAACAGTCTCAGACTCCCTAGGATATTTCAACAGATGTCAGACACATACACTTAGCTAAGTTAATTGAATCTAGTAGGTCACAGCTGGTCAAATGCTAGGTTGCCTAAACACAGGAGTCTAATGCTATTTGAAATATTTTACAGTATCTCACCTGGGCTCCAGCTATCACTCTGTATGAGTATACATCTCCCTCTTCTTTATCATCTGAATATTCCAGCATGTCTCGAATGGCACTAGATGCCTATGTTCAGGCAAATGAATCATGCCATAGGTGTCTATTTTAAGAGAAGCTGAATGGCTTTCCAGGTGTCTCCAACCATATTATCAGAGTCTCTGTTGGTAATTATGAGATCTTAGACACCTACTGAGTATTTTAAAGTCTGCACATATATTCCTAAATTCTACTCAATCTAAATTTGCGCTGTCAGTATTTTTTATTTATACCAGTCTTTTTCTAAATAGTCCTGCAGAGGGACAGTCTTTCCAGCTAACCACATTCAAATATAAAGATTCAGGAAAACAGAGCTGAATGTGACTAGTGTATTGATATAAGTTAGCAGTGGACAACAGTAGCTGGTAGCATTCCATGCTAGTACTCTAGAGACCTGCTGACCCTTGGTTTTGGCTTTATGCTTCACATACTCACATTCCTGAGCATGCTCAGTCCAAAAGCGTTGCATTTTCCTGCCCAATTACTTGGTTAGACAGCAGTTCCAAATGGAATTTTGTCCAGGCCACCTGATGGGAGGCTGGTCTTAGTTTGATGGAAGTAATAGCAGGTGTGGAGAGACCCCTTTGGCAACAAAATGGGCCAGCACAATTTCTGTGTTATTACAACATGTGTTCTTAGTTTCATTTGCATGAAACCTTTTCCGTTCATGTGTGTTTATCCAATTTAAGAGAAAATACCAACATTATATAGAAGTACACAATGCAGCTTTTGGAAAGCAAAGTGTGTATTTAGGAGACAACGGTTTGCATCAAGACTGAGTTAGATTTTTTTATATATATATGTATTACAGGGCAACTCAATCAAGCCAATGAACAATCTTGTTCTTGTAACAAAACAAGATTTGTCCCTTACTGTCTCGTTTTCAAAACTGCACTGAGTTCTATAAGGGTCAGGATTCTCTCCCTTTTCTACAGAATGCCCCAAAAGCTCAGCTTTCACTCAGCAAGGCCACAGAATTCTTGGGGGAAAAAAAAAAAAAAAGACATAATTTGGCCAAGAATTTGTTCTTACTCCTCTGTTTGTTATATTTAGGAACAAAAGCTCATCTGTGAGTAGTATGGGCACAGTATGTCTATTTTCTGCCTAACACTGGGCTTTCTAGGAATCTTTGATGTGATTTGAGTTTACTGTGTGCCCCTTTCTGTCCACCTTGTAAGAGTGCTTGATATTTCCAGACATGTACTTCTGGTGTTTGAAACCTGAAAAGTAAAAACTAAAAAACCAACAGCAGAAGACTTTCAGAGTAGAAAATCTAGGCATGGAGGAACTCTCTGTTGAAATCTAGTGGTGAAGATGAGAGCTAAATGAAAGGGTCTAAGGAGAAAGCTTGAATCATGTTTAATTTCTATTTTTCTGTACTAACGTGTTTGGGAACATTTCTGTTTAAGTAAGTTTGTTGTAACCTGGAAGAAATTATAGCTGTAGTAATTATCTATGGAAGTCTGAACAAACTAATTGTGCTTAGACATGCCTGGGCTGAGGTGTTACCCTAATTTAAAGCAACATTTTGTGGCTTAGAGGTGAAATAGTCACAAACCATAAGGAAACATTGAAGACACTATTAAGTCTCCTTCTAGGAAGAAGAACTGTGTGTGGTCCTTCATCCTACATGTTGTCTCAGTAAAATGCAGAAATTGCTGGAAAATAAAGATGATTAGTGGAGCAAGAGGAGCTCAGTACAGTGAACAGCAGCTTACATTCTGGGTTAGCTGAAACTTAGATGTGTCCTTGCTAAGGTTCAGGACTGTTGTCAAAGCCCTGGAAACTGCAAACTGTGAATGGAGCATTAATATCTGGGAAGTATCTGGGAAGCAGCCAGTATCTTCCCAAGGAATTAAAGGAGAAAACTTAAAATGTTTTGGGAACTACTTTGAACAAAGAACAACTCCTTGTCATATATAATCCTATTTATTTTATGCTGCCCAATTTCTAGGTCTTCCTTCAAAAAATGGTTTATTTGTCTCCCTGATTACAGATCTGAAGTTTAGTTCATTGAGCACCTAGATGGCCCAGTATAATTTTACCAAGATCCCCACTAAGGGATATAATTGCTTTTTATTAACAATCTCTGGAAACTTAACATGGCCTAATACCTGCCTGGCTGAAGGTTTACACACACAGCACTTTATTTACTCTTTTCAACTCTACCTGGCAAGTATTTCTCAGCTGCCCACTGCATTTCAGTAGAAAGCAATCATTGCACCACCAGTGACTGAGAAGAGGGTCCTCATCTTCAGTTGCTGTAATTTCACCAATCTTCCATGAGCAATACCGATTAATCCCGGATGAGTATGTGACTAAGTGTTTAACCAAGATCATTACAGTGTTCTTGAAAGCTGCGTTCATAGCACTGCAGATCTGGGATGGAAAATTAGGGTTCACATTTCTGTTTACAGTGGCACATTCACATCTCCAGTTGCCATGTGTTCTGCATAACTTAAAATCAGTAACTGACTTACCTAACCTGGCAAGAATAAAGCAAAACAAAACTATAAATCCCCAAAGCACTCTTGTGAAATGGAGGATTAGAAACAAGCCAGTATGCCCTTTGTAACTGTCATATCTTCCTATTTTGCATTCCTATGCTATTGCAGCTATTTCTGAAACTTCCTTTTCAGTGGTGTGTGGAGGGAAGTTAAAAATTAGACCTACAGACAAATACACACGAATCTGGGGCAATATGTTAGTGTGGATGAGAAAATTTCTCTGTTCACAGCAAATGAAGTAGCTGTCTTCATTAGAGCTGTCAGTGACTCCACTATCCCACCCAACATACTAGATAATGGTCTGTAGGAAAGAATTCTGTGTTGGCAAGGAGCAGAAGTAACATTAATAGGTCTCTTTACCTCTATTTTTAAAAATTCTTTCAACACAAGCATGGTCTAGCGGATGTCTCAGGATTTAACTGAAATACGGGCATTTCACTTACATTCTAATAAAAACACATATGTTTCAGCATGATTTTTTTCCCACTTGTAAAACAAGAGTGGTTTAAGAAGAGAAGTTCTGTTCTTAAGGAGTTAAACCTCCAAGCACATACTTTGTTTCTACCCTGTGTGACACTTTAGTTTGACTTTTGGTTTCCCTTTTGAAAATTCTCTTGCAACTGTGGGGAGATGGGGCTCTGATGATTAATCACAGATTTTAGTGGCTTGCTGTATTAACAATGTTTCTGTTTCTGCCAAATGTTGTTGCTTTGGGATTCTTCAGCATGTACCAAGAGCTGGCACATCTTCCTGCATTTGTTCTGGCAATTCTCAGTGCCCACAGTGCATCTGCACAGGAACTAGAAGGGTAACCCAGCAAATCTCCTAAGGGACAAAAATGACAACTGACCAAAGCCTGACTTCAGTAACAGAGCCAGGCTGCTCCTGGGGCAGGGCAGGAATCAATCTCTTGTTCACATTTTCCCTGAGAGCATAAAAATGATTGATGTCAGCTCTCATACTGGCATTGATTGTTTTCAGCTAAGTGCTGGCTGTTAGATATGAGAGCTGCCTGCCACCCATTCCCACCCACCTGATGAAGATAGAGGCAATTTGTGACCTTCCCTCACCACAAAGCCCGAACAGCTTCCAGAAATGCAGGTAGCCCCATGAGGGACACTTACTTGCATCCTCTGGCACAGGAGAAAAGTGATGGAACACTGGAACAGGCTGCCCAGAGGCTGTGGAGTCTCCTTCTCTGGAGACTTTCAAAACCCACCTGGACACAGTCCAGTGCAACATACCCTAGGTGAACCTTCTTTCGTTAGGGGGGTAGGATGAGATGATCTCCAGAGTCCCTTCCAACACCTACCATTCCGTGATTCTTTGATTCTGACAGCTAGGGTGATCTGCATCCATCAAATGTGAGACAGGAGCACACAGAGCCTTGAAGGCATAAACTCAAGCTTAACTGAAAATGTATCTCCTTCATGATCAAGAACCCAAGTTTGTACAAAACACCACAAAATGGCAGTGTGAAAAGACTGGCAGAGCACCAGGCTGTGATTTGAAGCCAAAGTTTCATAGATGTCCAAATTGCAAGCAGTTTGATTGGGCAACTTGATCCACAGAGAGCTTGATGGCCCATAGAAACAGCTCGATGTACTGAAACTATCTTCATTAAGCCAGATTGGCCTCAGTCTCCTGTGTAGACCAAATGTGTTCAAGCTCTGTTCCCACACTAATCCTGGAATGGCAGAGTAGTTGCAATGAAGTCAATTTGCCACCCTACCTGCAATATGGGAACTATGATTCTTGCTTAAAGTGTTCTGAGATCTGCAGCTCTGAATCACTGATTTCTTTGTTCACTGCTCAAAAGAGCTCATTCCCTATTTCAAAACAAAATATTTTTTCTCAGATAAGCAAGTCATTTTTTGGTTCACTCCCAAAAATATATATATTTTAAATTATTATTTATTTTCACTTATTCATACACATGAAACATCTTATTAAATCTTTTCCAGCTTATCAACGTTTAACAAAGTTTTAAAAATAAGTGTAGTTTACCTGAAGAGTCACTTCTTAATACAGTATTTCCACAGAAAGTAATTTATTTCTCTAGAAAGGACAGGTGATATTTACTTTCTTGCTTCTCACTGACATCTTGCTTCCCTCTACTCTTGGATAACACAGAATAGCACTTAAGAAGTTAGAGGGGATTTGTTTATGCTGAGTGATGCATTCATCAATGAGGTGGCAATAGCCACCCTGGTACACATTGCAAAGATAAGAGCTTAAGCAAATTCCTAAACAGACAGTTGTGATGCCTACTCTCTCCAGCTGTGCTGCCCATGACGGTTTTAAAGGTAATTTACAATATTTATGCAACAGCAAACTGTTACAATCTGTGAGCAATGTAAAGGTTCCCTGACTAAACAAATAACCTTCCATTGCAATTTGAAAATGCTATTAATGGTAGGGATTTGCATATTTTAAAATTTTATTATATGCCTAATTTGTCTTTCAAATTATACCAAATACAGTGCATCAGTAATGACCCTTTTGACTCTTTTCTTCTACCTTGCTGAATTAATCCTGACAGCTTCCTCATGTAAGAAATCATAGACTTGTTAGTTGGAGTATTGTGTCTGCCTTAATTGTCGTGACCACAGCTCAAAAATTTTCAAATGTTTGTCTTTTTATTACTTCAACACTTTTTCAGAAAAGCAACCTCTCAGTGTCTCCTGAAATTTCACCCTTTATTTACTTGTTACATAGGAAGAAACCCCACTGTTTTTATGTTATTGATTCTTCCCTGGTTGTTGATTATAGACTAGTTCACTGTAGGGTCATGCCACTCCTGTTGATCATGATTTCCAATCATGTTAAAAAGATACTGTCAGTTTGCTTCAAACTCGCTAACACATGTGTTTCAGTTTAAAGCTGAAATCATCTCACAGAGATGCAAATCTTCTTGTTGCCACCCCAGAGACTGTGCACATTGGCATACACAATTTTATTCCCACATCATAACCTCTCTAGTTTGTGCGTCCCCTTAGAGTAGCCACTTAAACTCCTCCTTCCACCTGCAATATTATTACCTTTAAAAGAAATGCTTTCACTCCATTGAGATATATCAGAATTAACTTAATAGTGGCCAAAGGAATATTCCAAAAAGCTTTATTATATTTGCATTTTAATAATAAAGGCTTCTATGCAAGATTGCAGATTACCTACAGTACAATTAGAGCAACATCTCTTTAGCATTCAAATAGTTATTTAGACAGGAACTGAGCCACCTTTCCACTTCATCATCATTCTAGGAAGCATGCCCTAATACTTGTCCAGCAGCCTGATCCCATGGAGTTCGTTCTACTGGTGTAAAACTGGTGTAAAAGGAAAATCAGACTCAGAATTTTCAATTTATCCAGCTGTTAAGTGCCTTCAAGTTAATTTCCTTTTTGCTATTAATACCGAAAAATGTCACTTCTCTGACCTCCTTCCCTCCCCTGTTAACTATTTGGATAATGAAAATAGAAAGGTAAGACTCACGGCAACAGTACAGAAATGAAATCATATTAACATTGCCTTCAGTTTCCCATTCCTGAGCACCAAGCTTCACTAGCTAGTTTGTATATATCTGCTAAAATTATTGATGTAAATAATGTTAACACAGAACCTCTTTTTTAAAAAAACAAAGTAATATGGAATCACTTTTATCTACTTTAAAAAACAGATCATTTGATAGATTTCTTACTCATGAAAGCTCTTTAGCAACTCAACTGACTTCCAGAAAAATTAAGAAAGGATGAATTAGGATTAAGTTATACCTAAACTAGAGGTTTGCATTCAATAGATCACTTTAAAGAGTCGTTCTTTTTTTTTTTTTTTTTTTACATTTTTACATAGGAGC
This sequence comes from Eurystomus gularis, assembly GCA_013400335.1. Classification (NCBI taxonomy): domain Eukaryota; kingdom Metazoa; phylum Chordata; class Aves; order Coraciiformes; family Coraciidae; genus Eurystomus; species Eurystomus gularis. The sequence continues at coordinate 134,690 of VZZY01004411.1, forward strand.
TCATACCTATGCTTTTGATAAGTTGTGGGAGTAGCACAGGTGTTTGACTTCTGTTTCACTGAAACATAGGCACCATTTCCCTCCACCTCAGGCCACTTATCTAATGTACTTCCATTTCAAAACCTACCAACTGAATTTATTTGCAAGAAAATAATCCTGTGAGTAAAAGCTACTCTGTGTAATGCAGTGCAAAATCTGAGTCCTTAAATTACAACGTTGGCATTTCAGCTCTTTGGTTTCAGACTCCCAAGGGAACAGTATAAATGTAATTTTCTTTTTGAGGTGGAAGAATTAATTTCTATTAGGATGTAGCAACATAATTCTATATACAGTTCATCTTAGGGAATTCTTGATAAATTTGTTCAAAACCTCTTCTTTGAGTGAGTAAATATTGGGATGCTTTGATGCTCAGTTTTCATGGTTGCTTATAGTTCTCTATGATAGAGTTCTATTATATTTTTTTTTCTCTTTTCTCATTGTATTCCCATCCTGATGGGTTTTGCAATGTATATTACCCAGCATTCTTCTGCCAATTTAACATTCTCTGCTGCCACAGTTGAATAAACTGTAGCAAATAAGTTGAATAAACTGTAGCAATGGTATGCAGACAAATGTGCTCCTTTGTTTATAGCAGTTGCATAAATCTGTGTGTATAGATACTGGTGCAGAGGTCTCTGATGATCCTGAAAGAGAGAATTTGGGCAGCAAATCAATCTCTTACCATCATGAAATAATGCTATGGGATCTTTAACTTCCACTTGAACAAGCGCTAAAGGCAGAGAGATGGAAACTTGGATTAACTTCTTATCCAAGTGACACCTCTCGCAATGTTTTTGACCCTTACTTTAAAGCTGTCACCGGTTGCCTTGATTTATGGAAACACTATCCTTTTAAATCCTCCTCCCTCTTATCTCTGCAGGCAGTTTCCTGATTTGCTTTTCTTTCTCTTAGATCATCCATATTATTTCTTGACAGGGGCTGTGTGGACAGCCACACTTTCGGTGGTAGTCAGTAAGAAAAATGATTCTCTGTTTTCCAGTAGAACAAAAGATATCTTGGACATTTTTAGTAGTTTCACTCAGAAGACTCCAAGTCTTTTTGTTTCAGCTTACAGGAAGAAAAATAATAATAATATTTTCAAAATGCAGAAAAAAGTCACTACAAACTCCGTTTCATCCTACTCTAGTTTCACAAGCTAAGTTTCCCAGAAAAATCAGAAGTGCACTATAGTAATAGGATACTATTTCCATCATCCAAAGGGCTTTCATCAGTAATAAAGAACTTGTTGCGCTAACATTGTTTCACCAACAAAAATAAAATCTGGTCCCAGCCCCAGAGAGTATCTCTATACTAATAAATTGTCCAGACAATACCTGGCATGCTCCATGCTAGTGTTTTGTCTTGTGCCATTTAGCATTGTCCAGACAATACCTGGGCACAATTCAGGAGACAGCACGTCTGTGTCTGTTTCCCATGGGCAGTTTGAATATTCTCATCCTGATTTTCTTAGAAGAGAAGCTAGATGGAGTGTGTGAAGGCAGGCAATGCTATGTCAGTAGAGGTCAGGAGCACAGAACAGTCTTTGTCCATTGTTCATAACACAGATGATAGTTAGAGAGTCGGTGGCTGAAGCACAAGAAAAGTGGCAACAGAGGAACACAGTGAAGTATCAGCCCACAGGAAGAAAAATCTGGAAGACAGTGCACTACCTGGAGTAGCGTTGTCTATATTGGAATAGCCTTGACAGTATTTAAAAGGAACTTTTCAAGAGTGTGATGGTCAAGAAGAAAGAAATTATGAAGCTTGGTTTAAAAACCCAGAATAGGTAATAGGGTAAGATTGTTAGGTTTTGGATTTTTTAGGCAGAAACACACATTACTTAAAAAAATTATAAAGAAACTGCCATTAGCAATATCATTATTTTCCACTGCTCACACAGGTGGCTTTCACATTTTATTTTGGAGAGTGGACACTCAAGAAGTTAATTCAGCTCTTGTATTAAAAAAAAGAGTGATGAGCTGGGACAAGAATGGAGCAGAGCACATTTCTCCTGCTCCACTGGTAGCTGATCAACCTTATGGAAGCCTGACCTTTTCCAGACACTCATTGACATACACCCCATAAAATGTTCAGTACTCTTTATTATGTTGATTTTTGTGCCATGGGTTGGGAAAACTTTAGAACAATGCCAGAAAGGTAATTTGGCAAAAATGACTACTGGTAAATTGGTTACCATATAACAGCCTTACACTAGTGACTGACATCTCCTTTGGGATGTGAGAAACTTTAGAAATATAGGAGAAAATATGAGCAAGAAAGTTGTACTTGATGTACTTCTGAAAAAAAATCCACAAAAGGAGTAAAACCAGCAAGAAAGTGTGCAAAATAGAAGGTCAAATATATCACTTGAATTCGGACAAGTGGTCTCTGCAGAGTAGTAACTCAAATGAAAAAGGCATTAAGGAGAAGGGTCTTCCTAATATTAGTATTACAATGTTCTTTCTGCAAAGAGATCAAAACTGCCCCACCATGAATATTTTACACAGAAAGCAAATTAGGAACTTGTGACACAAAAACTATAAGTAAATTCGTAAGTTTTTTCCTGTTTGTTTTTGTTGTTGGTTTTGTTTTTTCATTTGGTTGGCTGGCTTTTTACCTGGGGTAAGTTTCATTTTCTTTTTTTTTTTTTTTTTTTGTAAAGTCACTCTAGTGAAGAAGTGAACTTTAACATGGATGCCAGGTCTTTCTACAGACATCATCTCCTGCTGCTCTAAACCAGCCAACTCAAGTAAGTTCACAAACATCACAGTCCCAGTAGCCCCCAAATATCCTGAACTTCCCTCAGTAAAGCTAGGCCTTAAGACAATACAATGTGGCCTCCCCTACAGATATTTTTTCCAAGAAAAAAGAATAATACACTGGTTTTTTTTTACTCTGTCTTGAGACTTTTGTCTTGAAGTGGGGAAAGTGCAGCATGATTTCATTATGTCTTGAACATATACAGTGTGAATATTGACTTTTTAGCCATTAAAAATGTAAACATAACTTGCAGATTCCACAAACCTTCAATACACAACCAGCACGGTTACTCAGACTGTGGGTATTTTAAGATCATGCCAACATTGCATCTGCATATCAGGAGCAGATAATTTTACTCAATGTATTTATTGCAGCTTTCTTAAATTACTTGAAACTTGCAAAGTTGAAGTTCTGTTTTTCCCAAAGTCAATTACCACAAAGCTATTGGAGAAAAGTGTTTTTTTTCACATGAAACCCAATTTCTTAAGCTCTGTTCACACAGTTGGGCATGCAGAATCAGCAAAGCTCTTAAAAATTCCCCAGGGTTGGCTTAGACCTCTGTGACTTAATGACAGTGTAACAATGGAATAGAGCTTGTCACAGTCTTCCCAGTAACTTCCAACTAAAATAAAATAATAAAATAAATAAAATGAAATTAAATAGCCATTCAATCTTCTCTCACAGAAGTGGCAGTTGCAATGATACTAACTGGCAGATTTGTTCAGATGGAGACTGTAACCCTCTCTGTGTTTATTGCAATGAGACTACTGCCACAGTCATTGGAAGTGTAGTATGTGAAAATTTTTCATTGTTTCTGCACTACTTTTTTCTGCCACAGTAGCTGAGCCAATTTAAAGGCCAACTCGTGGGAATTACTGCAGCACAAATGTGTGATGTGAACATTATGTTAATATCACAATCCAGTCTAATTTAGCACTTCTGCATCTCTTGAAGGCATAGTACTAGATGGCACTTTGTCTCCTTTGAACTGAAGATATGCCTTTTCTTAATGAGGGGACAATTTTTAACTGATCACCAAGAGACATTTTAGCCAAGTATTTTACATAATTTTATGGTTCTTAAAATCCTGATTCATTTTTAATAGGGAAAAACTGGCTGGCTTTCTCATATGAGTTGTTCTGGTGTTGGGAAAGGAAAAACAGCCAGTAAATGTCACATAAAAACAGGAGGGGAATTGAGTTACAGAAGTATCCCAAAGCATCCAAACCAGTAAAACATATTAAATATTATTCTTGAACAGTGCAGCCTCTTCAGAAATACTAAACTGCTTCTCAGAAGTCCTGTTTTATATGTGATAGACAAGAAAACTACAGTCCCTTACCTTGGAGCTGACTTGACTATTGAGAGTCAGCCTCCTTTCATCCTATAAAGACTAAGCACAGACAGGTCATCCTATGTCCATTATCTCTTTCCTGCTGTCAAAGCATCAGCTTTATCCCTATTTGGGTTGGGTTTATCTTGCCTATCACTCCGGTCCCAAGTGGCATAGCCTGGGGCGATGCTCTATGCTACTCTTGTGCGTTGATGGTTGAGGGACATAGTTAGTCTTTGCCATCTGCTTTCTCCAGCCTTCCCTGCAGTTCTCTCAACTGTGATGCCCACAAAGACTTAGTAACAGCTAGACAGCTGGCATAGATTGTGAGGGGGCTGTGAGGGGAGCTGTAATTTGTTTATTTTAGTTCTACAACTGAAACAAAAAGGGAGAGAGGGAAAAAGAATATGCTGTATGACTAGGTGCAGGAGGAAAATCAGTTCTGATTTGGAAAGGTAAAAAACTGAAAACCTGTTCTGTTGTCTGACAACCCAGCCTTAAAGAAAAGAGATAAGAGTTTTTCCTCTCTTTCTGAAAAAAATACTACTGGAAAACAACTTGACCAATCTTCTCATTCAATACCCTGTCAGTACCTTTGGACAGGATTCAAGAGTTTTTTTAGGATCAAGGTCAAGGTCAGGTTCAGGTTCAATGCACCACTCTGCCTGAGGGACATTCGAATCTGCTTTATTCTCCCTAGAAGAATGTCATAAGTGCAGCTTCATGGCAGCATCATGGTTGAGCTCTTCCCCTTTCTCTAAATAAACATTCACATGAGTGGAACACAGTTATCGCTTCACAAGTGAATGTCTCAACAGAAGTAGGTGGGATAGCTAGTGCTAATATTTTTATATGGAACAATGTATATTTAACTCAAAGTTCTCGAAGGAGAAACTGGAGGACATTTCCAAAATTTCTGACATTGTAATATTACCATATTCACTTGAAATCATATCCTGGTTTATTGAATAGTGAGAGGATTACTTTGTTGTTAGAAACAAAAATTTGATCCTGTGTTTTCCAAATTCTGGATGAATTCTATGATTACTGAGTAAAAAAGGAGACACTGTTTCTCTCTCTCTTTTAAGGCAGGTTAAACAAACTAGCCCTTTTCCTTCCAACTTTGTAAAGTTATATGGACATAGAACTCAAGAGAGCCACTGTTTGTCAAAAAAATAAGAAGAAAGAAATTAAAAATTGCCCAGCTTTCATTGTAAATCTTTTTCTGAGATGTAATCTAACTTAACCGAATCCAGTCTTTTCCGTTTTCTCAGATACACTACACGGTTCAAGGTCTCTTTACTGTGTCCACGTGTCAATATTTTGCCATTTATTCTGAAAATTCTTTGCATCTTCTCATTCATATTATAGCTACATATTTAATGTATGGGTTTCCTGATACAAGGCAATAATTACTGATAGGAGGCACAGGAAATATAACTCCCATGGTACAATATTTCCTAAAGCCAAAATAGAATATGCATGTAGAAGTCTCATAGAGAGAAGTTTAACCCCAGCTGAACTAGTACAATGACCTACAATAACTGGGTGTTCCTAAACTAAATACTTGAACTGCTTATTTTGTAGATCACATCTCAAAGTAACATAGCTGCATATCATATTTTCCAGAAAGTAACAGCCTTGATCTGTCTTGGCTGGGTCATAGAATTGTTGTGGGAAGTTATTGTGGAGCATGTTCTTGATGTGGGTGTGTTCCAGGTTAGATCATTGGACTCTGAGATGAAACCTCTGCGTTGGCAAAGAGTTATGTTCTTCAGAAAGATGTAAGTCCAAACAAAACCTGAGGAAGTCATTGGCCATGGGTTAAGAATCTATTTTTGCAATCCCTTATTTTATGAAGGGTAGAAGAGAAGGATGGAGGCACTACAGAGTTAGGAGAAAGCTTGCTTGGGAGGAAGGGAGTCAGCAGAGATAAATTATGACTTATAAATAATAATTTCTTTTGTTGTCATGAGGTTTTACTGCATTTGGCACTGAATGGCTGTGTTATTATAAGAATTTATGTTCCTGCCTCATTCAATTAAATGAAAAAAACCCAGAATAATTCATTTTTAAAACAGAAAGAACATGCAGGAGCATCCTCAAGGAAAATGACCTGTTTCATTTGATATAGCTTTAAAAATGTGTAAAGCAGGACTTTACTGTTTACTGTTGGCCAAACTAGTTAGTTTGGCCAAATTCTGCTCAATTAGCCTCAGGATTTATGGTTAGTCAAGCAGAGGAAGAAACCTGTTACCCATGTTCTAAACTGAACAACCACACATAAGTAAGATTTTAAAACCTCAAAAGACCCCAAAGACTTTTTCACACAGGTTTTTGGAGCTGGTACCAGAATTAACTACAAGAAATAGCCACCCCTATCAGGATTTAGCTAAAGACTCCTTGGGAATTGAACACTGGGCAGCCTGTGTTTTAGGTTAGATACACAGACTTGAAGAGCTAGTCAAGTGGAACCGGTGTCTGGAGCCTGGTGTGAGAAAACAAGATATCTTAGCTCTTCTAAGCTAGATGTTGTATCTGCTTCTTTCCTGTCTCATCTCAGAGGTGGAGCTATTCGGTGGCTCCTCTGAAGCTCCTAGGTTGCTTTTAAAACTGAGTAACAGCAACACTTGCACTAAAAAGAGCTAGAGTTAGGATTTGCCAAATTAAAGTTCAATGTATGTGGGTGTTCTCCCAATTATACACTTCTGTGCCCATGCCAACTGACTTCTCATGATGTCCACTTTGTTGTGTTTTTTTTGGATGGCTGAAATAGAGAATGCATTTACAACTATTTGCTTCACTTGACTGAGAATGGAATGGTTCCAGTTGTGTAAATAGCTCCTGGAGCTCCTCCAGTTTTTCTACTCACTACCCCATGGAGATGAGTTTGCTTAAGGAGGGCATAGTATGAGGAGAACCTCTGCTGGATTCCTCCTTCCAAACCTTCCAGCACATCTCAAGCCTGAACTACAGTGTCTCTGTCAGTGTAATCCTTGACCTCTCCTTCAATGAAAAGAACCAGCTTTACCACATTAAATCATGGTTTTGTCTAATGGACAATTAAGAGGGATAACTAAACACATGTGACTTTTAGCAGGATTCTAGTTTAGGCCTCCAGAGATGATCAGTTAATATCCCAATCAACTACACAGTTGCCTATTCTTATACAAGTCCCTTGAGATAACAATGATACAAAACGCAATATTATCTAATTAACACATGCAATTGGAATCTGATCTTTCCTTTTCCCTTGGAATGTCTCAGCTAAAACAGCACTCACATCATGACAGGATTTATGAGGATGACATAAAGTGCTTTTTCCCATACACATAGTGAACATGAGTTTCATCCATCAGTGCAAGCTTGCATAAGCCCCATGAATGAAGGGTTATGCATGACTTTGAAATTCTATCTCAAGTGGCAGACAAAATGGAAAGTGTGTAGAATATAATATACAATGTGTGGATATGCAATTTTTTCTCATGTATAGTTGTAATCTGTGGTTTAGGAATATCACATTTAGGCTGGAAGGTATAATGTTTTGTATAACATAGTTTTCCTTTGTATGCTTGATAAACTAAAAAGCATGGGAATTACAGACAATGTTTTGATATTCTATGTCTGAGTAATAACTTGTAAAACTTATCACTGATTTTAGAGGCTTGTTTCCCTCAAAATATCCAGAGTTACAGAGGAAAAGATTGAAAATTAGCACTTAATAGTCCCTGGCTCCTGGTTTTATGGCTACATGACTAAATGCTTCCTGGAAAAAATGGTGGAGAAAGGAAGATGCTTGAGCTTTGGGCTGATATAAATTCCTGTAGTTACACTTGTTTCTGGAGCTCTGTTGTTGATGTGTGCTGAACATATGACACGCTGTTAATAAAGTATTTAACAACAGCAAAAACATTCACTGCTGACCAGTAAAAATGACCTTCTTTCTCCACAGATGCCAAATTTGCCTGACAAATCAGGATGTGAAGGCTGCCATTACAGATCAGACAAAAGGTCCATCTAGCCTTTCCTCATCCAGTGACTATTGCCTGATGCACGTGAAGGAAAAAAACACACAAAGAAACAGTACAAATAAAAAGTGGCCTTTGCCCTTTTATAGCCTTTTAGCTTTGCCATGGTAAGGTCTTATCCAGACCTTTGAAAGAAGTGGAAGATACTCAAAACTGTAGAGCAGACATCATTTTTCCCTGTTTATGATCTTTGACATCCCTCAGCATTTCCATAGAGGTGAAAATTATACCACCTCTTGGGTTCTTTACAAAGCAGTGTAAAAGGAAGGCCAGCAGCATCCTTGCTATCTTTAGGGGAGCTCTCTTAGTGAAGAGAAAGCTGTTAATCATAAAATCCAGATCCAAAAGAAGTAGGTTTTGAGTCCAGCTTGTGTAACTTTAATGGAGTCCTAATTTGAAGGTGTGCTGAGCAGTGACCTGGAAAATCAATTGCCAATGCAGATATCTAAGAAGTGGCAAGAGAAATCTCCAGTTAGTTTTAACAGCTGAACCTACAAAATGCAAATTGCAATGCCCAGAGGATTCCTAAGAGCTAAAAACATCCTGTCTCCTAGACTGGTCAGGATTATTTATTTGAATAATTTCTGAAAAAGAAGCTGGTATAAAACATATTTCTTGATAAAAATATTGTAATTGTATTTGTACCTCACTCGATCTAGTTGTGTTAAGTTCTTGCTGAGCACATTAGCTTTTATTTGACTCTTGTCATGCTAAGATGACGTTTAATATTAGAAAAGAGCTTTAAAACTGTATAAATCTTTGCAGCTGAAAAAGGACTGAAAATCCTTGCTCTTTAAACACTTTATTAAAGAGTTTTCAATCCAAGTATACAAAATAATATTTAAGCCTTGTCTTTTCTCCCCCTTCTCTATGATGTCCATGTTCAATTGTTGCAGTATACTTGATTTAAATTCCAGATCTTCACTTATTGCTCTATACACTGACTTTTAAGCATGGTAAAGTTCCATTAAAGTAAATCAATGTTTAAACTGCAGACCACACTCCAGCTTTGGAACTTCGTATGGCAAGATGACTGATGCATGTCTTTTACTATGGAGTACTGTATAACAGTAAAAATGTCTGGAAAGTTAAATGGAGAAGCCCGGATCAGATATCCACTCCAAAATGCCATCATTGTGCAAACCTGAGAAGCTCAACAGAACGTTGTACATGTCAAAAATTAATCTTTTAAATGCAGTGGGAGCATAGACTTAGACAATTCCAGGCTTCAGAATTTAACAACATACTATATTGTTTATAAAAAAATATCTGACAGATATTAATTTGCATCTGTCTATATTTGTTATATAAAGATGTAGTCTTTGCATTTTATTTTCATAATTCAGTTTCCATAATGAAAATGTTTCTGGATCGTGTGATCATCTAGTTCAAATATCATACTAAAGTAATGTGACTCCTCATTTATAAAAATGGAATATTTGTCTTCCAACAAAGTCCATTAGTCTTAGATTTTCTTTTTGACTGTCCACAAAATTAATTACAGACTACATTCTGAAGAAAAAAATCATGAATCATGAGGAATAAGGATTGATTTAGCAAACAATTCAGTCAGAACTACTAAACCAAGAGAAAGCAGATAGCGTTGCACCTGGAAACCATGTGTGGTAAAAAAAGGATGCTCATTCCAAGACTGGCCTTTGGCTTAGGTTTCTCTGTTTAGTTCTGTTCACCCTAACAGGCATAAGATTCACTGTTAAGCTTATATGCAGATAATATTACTGGGATCTATATAAGCTGTGTGCAAAGTCAATTACCACATTTTCTGGTTGCTCTATTCCTAGAAAAGGTTGGGTTACTTAAGTACTAGCATGCAGTGATTTTTCTTTCTCTGTGTTAACAGAGACCCATGACAGCAGGTTTCAGGTTGATTATCAGCCATCACCCAGGTTTTTTTTTACAATTCACAAATTAGTTTTTCTGGTTGGTATTAATCTGGGACATACCTTTCAAGTAGCAGCCAAGATTAAACAACTGATTTAATTTTTGAATGCAAATTTAAGGAACCATTTGAAAGACATGGCTAGAATAAATAAAGAGAAGATATCAGGTGCACCTGTATGCAGAATGAAAATGAACTACCCTGTCATACTCTTGCTGAATGTGTCTAAACATTGCTATACCTCCAATTGCTTTTAATTTGAAGATTTGAATTTCATTTGACTGGTCTTACAATGTTATCTGTGCAAAGCTTTGTTCATGCGGTCTTCATTTCACATGTGCTTTGCTCAATCAAGGCTTAGAAACAGAAAATAATTTTTTTTAAATTAATAGAAATGAATTCCAAGGATGAGAAGATATCCCTCAGGAGTTTCAAAGGAACATGGAATGAGTAATATTAACAGGAATTCTATAGGCAAAATTAATTGTTACCATTCCAAAACACTTGAAAAATCAGTTGTTGGCTTACATAAGAGACTCAAATACACAATGTTTTCCAAGCATGGTCTTTAGATACCTTTTATTTGCCTTTTATTTTTTAAGTTGCTATGGTTTGAATTTCCAAGCTTTTCTCTACCATAGGCTAGAATCTGATGTTTTATCCACTTTTAATGGAAACTGATATCATATAAATGCAGAACGTGGAACTGAATTTTCAGAAATCCTTCAAGGATAGTAAGACTTGAGATAATATGATGACAGTTGGCGCCACAGAGACAGGTTAGAAGCCATCTGCTTAACATTGAAAATCTACTGTATATCACACACCATGTTATAAGGTCAATAAGACTGCATTAAAAAAAACCTGTTACAACATGCAGGGATTTTCTATCCAGAGTTTTGATGAGTTTCCCAGGCTTGTAAGATGTTGAGAATGCTTTTGGTACCTTCATTCAACTCTCTTATCCCCAGATCTCTGTCATTGACCAAGTGAGTAACTGATCTATCCAATTGGCATTAGATAGCAGGAAACATGACATTTTGTTTCTGTGATTCAGAGATGGCTTTGAAATGTTCCCTTCCCAAAGGACACGTGTGTTACTGTAAAACCTAAGAGCTGTTCCACAAAAGGCTTGCTCAAAAAAGAGGATGATAACAGTTTAATAGTGCCCAGGAAATCATCCCTTGGGATCTTTTAATCGGACCTGGGTGCTGCTACATTGTGTGGGCCCTTTTACTGCAGTCTCATACATGGTTATTCAGGGATGTCTAGCTGAGGGAGATAGTAGAGACCATGCTGTTATATAGTACTCCATCAAAGTAAGCTAATAGCATCACTTGCTTTCTCTTTGTAAAAGAAGAAATAAAAACCAGGCTGTGGTTATTGTATTATAACAGTAGTACTGCAAGACTGATGCTTGAAAAGTTCATTATCTCTGAAATAAATTGCACTTCCTTCATTACACTGTAAGAAGTGGGAATCTAGAGTTTGATGTCTTCCTTGTCACACAGTCTTAATGTACTTATCTTCTTGACAATTTTCAGGGAATTGGTATTAGGCCTTCCTGTGAAGTGAGAGACAGAGATTAGATTACCTTGAACAAATCTTCAAAAGATTTGAACCAGGGCCATCACCAGACCACACGCTTCCTCATCCAGCCAGGTGAAATTCACTTTTTGTTTCCATATCACAAAAGCAGAGCTCCTTATGATTACACTTTGAGTTTAAATTGCACTTTTACTTCCTCTCAGAGAAGACACTAAGGTTGTAGAAGGAGTTTAATCTGGCTATTATTTGTATCAGCAAAGTAGCCTGACTTTTTAAACTGACCTGCTGTGATTTTTATGTTGAAGACAAACACAAAAGGATTTTATTAAAACCAAACTACTTAGCTTTTCTGAAACACCCCTGCTTGGTATTTGCTTTCTACACATAAAACTTGTTTTTCTTTTATCCCTCCATATCATTTTGTGAAAAAGACCCTCAAGCCTTACTTTTCAGCAGTTGGGCCTTTAAAAACAAATTTTGGGTAATAAGAGTTTTAACAACACATTTATATATTTATTTCTTGGATTAGTGTATTTAAGGGTTGCAAGGAGTTGAGAAGACTGCTTTTTCTGAACCACATGGGGTTTTTTGGCATTAGCAATGAAGCTGTTCTATGCCAGATAACTAAGGCTTACGAACAAAGCTACTTAATTTAAAAGTTCATGCGCAGGTTACAGAAACACCGGTAGTGTGAGCAGGTTTTCTTCTTGCCTCTTCTAAACCCTTAAACACCTACTTTCACAACCACAGCTAACTCCAACTAAGGGTTATATATATATCCGTGAAGAAAGCAAAATGCCTGTGCTCTTGCTTCTTCAGGCGTGCTCACTAAACCTGGACACAGGTCCTGTGGCAAGCCCTCCTTTTCTGCTTAATTCTTTTTACAGGCAGCAGGTATTAAACAAGTTTCTTGCTGTTCTGGGAAACACTGGCATGACTGTAATCCTCCCGGATGAAATACTACTAGGTATTTACTGATTCTCACTGCTCACAGCTGAAGAGCCTTCAAGTCTCTGGAGCCAAACTAGCTCTGGGATCTCAGTGTTAGTAGGAAAATGTAAAAATGAAGAAAAATACATGTTCTGGATATGAATTTTAGGTTAAACAGGAAAAATACCCAGATCAAAAATGTCTACTGTGGGGTACCCAGGAAGGTTTGGTTTAGCTCTTGAACCCTTTTCAAGAAATGTTTTTTTTCTTTAAATTTCATTCAGCTTTTGAAATGTAGAATATAATTTTGAACTGGAATTAGAAACATATTTGCTTATGCCTCAAAAAGATACATTGTTTCCCCCCGAGTTCTTTGTTTTAGTTGAAACTACTTTTCATATTCTGTTTCATACTTTGGTAACCCTGAAGTTTGGGATTTTTTAAAGTTTATTTTTAAGCAACTACAGAAATAAAATATTTACTGAAAAGCATCGTCCAGCACTGGAAAATCACTTTGGAAACAAATATAATGAAGAATGTTCTCAAAGAAAACAGTGAAAAGGAACTAGCAAATATCCTACTCCAAAATGAACAGAAATACAAAGATACAGAATTCAGTAGATAGATTAGTTCCTTGCAATAACCTAATCTAATAATCAGGCTAAGGACTTTGTATCCTTTGGTGAAACGAAGAATATAAAAAAAATATCTGCATGCTAAAGTCCTGCTTCATTGGCTTCTCTCAGACACTTAAGTTTTGTATTACAGCCTCAGCTGAGAAGTTTTGGGCTTTGGGGTTTGTTTTCTTTTGTGTTTAACACTAGGCTGCTTTAGCTTCTTTACCCAGGGACTAAAATTATGGATGGAGCAGACAAGTGTACAAGCTGATGAAGTTCATAGAATCATAGAATACCAGGTTGGAAGGGACCTCAAGGATCATCTAGTCCAACTTTTGGCTTCAAATTCTTCACTTCTTATTTTATAGAATATAGGATCATTTTGAATAGAAGACTTATAATCTTTGTAACTTAGTTGGGCAAAGCGGACTGCAACATTTTCAATCCACAGGATAAGCAAGATGCTTGCATTTGTCTGCCTAACTTGGGAATGAACTAGAAGCAATTCTAACAGGTGCATAGAGCTTTCAAAGACTAGATGGCATTCCAAGCAACACTGGAGTGAACTGTTGCCATATTAACTCACTTATTTTTATAGACTCAGATCACACCAGATCATCCTGCTGGATGTGGAAAACCCATAGATACAATGAGGTTGTGAAGTAGCTTATACAGAAAATCTCCCAATGGAAATTCAGAGATGAGCAATATTTTTTCAGCCTTTCCTGCTTACTCTTCAGCATGATGTGATATATTTGAAGAAACATTAAAGATCAGTGCTCCCTTCGGCTCGCTATGCTATTGGATGTGCTCTCACCTGACCATGCTTCTGCAGAGAGAAAAAGGTTAAAACATAAAAGTTATCATTGTCACACGCAGGCTATTAATAGGTTGCCTTTAAAAAGAAGCAAGGCACAACCAGTACTTGGAAATTTTCAAATCATTTCCATATCATGGTGTTGCCTGACATTTTGTTTCCAATTTAATCCATCTTTCTACTGTATCACATATACCTTTACACAGCTCTACAACACTAGCAGCTCTCGGTCATGCTGTGAGTCTCTAGTCAAAAGTCTTCTTTTCTTTTTTGTTACTTTCAAACCCTCAGCATCCAACCCCTCCAGCAGAGTTTCAGTTCTGCCGAAATGAATGTTCTCGCTTTTCATAGTACTGCATTTTCTCCCATTTCTGTCCCTCTAACAAAAGGCCATCCAACTCTTTCTCTGTGGCACCCCCATCTTTCACCACAGTGACAATGACTTCCAACTCTGTGTTGTCATGTTTTATTAGATCACTTCTGGATGTCTCTGCCAAAGTCATAATGAAAACCTTACATTAAGCTAGTCCAGGTTTGATCCTCAAGAAATTCCATTTCAATATTCATGCGATCCAAGGCTTCCCATTCAGATACAGCTTGTCATCTCCTGTTGAAACAATTCTTTAGCCAAGTTCCAGTTTTTGTATTAATTGTCTCCAACCCGATAAATTTCCCCTGTGACCCAGCCTCAAATACTTTACTGAAATCTGGATATGTGACTACATTTACTGTATTTTCCTCATAAGAAATTGTTTTATCAAAAGAAAATTGAGGATCTTTATTACAAGACATTTTGGACAATCTGGGGGGTTTTTGTCGTATTTTCAATTGACTTTTTTTAGTTTAATTTTGTTTTTATTTTATTTTGTCTTCTCTTCAAACCTTTCTTTAAGCCTTAAGTAATATTTTAAGAATATAATTCTTACCTTTTTTTCTTTTTTTTTTACCTTTTCATATACAAATACTAGGTTTTCTAGTTTCCCATCATATGATAACACTCTACATTGGAAAATGCATTAGAACTCCTTCATATCAGAGCTGTTGTTTTACCAGCATTTTGATTGGTTGGTTTTCCAGAAATCTTGAATGCAAATTATTCTTCCTCTGTTCACTGTTCCTTCAGGTTGAAACATCTAATGCTGAGTCTTCCTTTCGCTTCACACGCTATTTCCCATTTCAACAGTTAGACTCAATGATCTCAAGGGTCTTTTACAATCTAAATGATTATATGGTTTCACTCTTACATCTGTGATTTATGCCACCTTTATGAACATTGTCATCACTGAAACATAAAGATTCACAGATTTTGATTTCTGTTCCTTTAATGTCGACTTAGTCCACCCTGCACAGCTACCACTGTTCCTCTGCATGGCTGCCTTGTGAGACTGATGCTTTTGCTGTATCTGTGTTTGTTTTGTTTTGTTTTTAATAGTTGGTTTAGGCCATCCTTACATATTCTGACCACCATGATGTAGCTTCTTCATTGATTGATCCTTTTCCCACTCTTTATAAACTCTGCATAACATTTTCTTCTATAATGTAACATCTTCTACAATGACCTTGCCACTTTTAAAATTACATTTTTTTCTCTCTTGCTCTGTGTCTATTCTTAAAACCTCTGTTCACTGGAACTACTGGAACACAGCAATAACACTGATAACTGTTTTCCAATCTGGATGAAAATTTAATCTCATACCTGTGCAGTATTAGAATGTATGAAATTATAGAGAGAAGAGAAGGGAAGGGAAGGGAAGGGAAGGGAA
>VZZY01004411.1:154567-180068 GCA_013400335.1 Eurystomus gularis
GGGGGGGGGAAGGATGGGGTTAGAGAATTGGACTCACGGCTTGCTACGCAGGTAGGAGCAGTCCGCCAAGATTCTCCAAATATATCAGACGGTGGAAGAATCGCTGCCAACTCCCGGCTATCGGCCTGGTCCTGGGCCAAGTCCCAGCGAGAAAGGGGTCTGCTCTCTCCCGGTGGTGGCGCAGACGGAAAAGAGAGAGAGGCGGGGCTCTCTTCTGCTTTTATAGTGTCCGTTATCTTCAGATTCTAGAAGAATCCAGGCACTTCCCAGCCGTTCCCGGCAGTCCTAGCAGCCGCAAAGCATCTCTGGGAAAGGGAATTCACTGTCTCAATGAGACATAAATCTCCGTTCACCACACACATGAAATTAATTTGAGGGGTGTAGCAGAGCAGGGGCAGGTGGATGGTTTTTCTGTGGCATCTGGAAGTCATCAAGGGATATGGGCTAGGTGTTCTGCTCACAAAGACCCATGCCATCTGGGTTATCATGGCAGGCATATCTCTACTTTCTATGAATGTACACTGACAATAACTTCCAGATTGTCCAGCCTGGCAAAGTGTAAGCACTTAGTGATGTTGAGTAGCGTTCATTCATAGCAAACATTTCCCCCACCATTTTTTGTCCCTACTGGTATTGTTCCACTCGTCACTGTCAATGTAGAGGGCTACAGACAGCAGGGAGAGTCGTGAGGAGCCAGAACCTGATAACATCTCTGCTCTTCCTCAGAGGGGTACTTCCTCAGAGTGCACGCATCTGTTTGTGCACTGCAGTATGTAAACAATAGTATTGCCTTTCTCCAGAAATGTTCAGTATATATCTGTTAATAGGATCATTTTTTTCTTCACATTTTCCAACCTGTTTATTAATCTGTTGCTCAGGATACTTTGCAAACAGTAGTGTTTCTGATATCAAAACACCATATCACTATGAAACTTGAAAAGATGTCAGTTTTGCTTGAGAATATTTTGGATTGACATTCTAGCCAATTTGATTACTAATCTGTTTAGGTTTATTGTTTCCCATTGAGTGTTCTTGCTGGGAACTCCACATAGCTCCTTCCAGTACAAATGAAACTCCCTCCTTCTATAGCAAAGGATTCAGTGTCAATCTTTTATGACAAATCAAGAATGTGACCATTTATTGATGATTACTTGTTACTTAAAATGTTAGGATGCTTATTCAAAATCATTATTTAAGGTCCTATACTTAAGGAGTTGGGATAATTAGTATCCAAAGTGTAAGTAGGTAGGTTTCCAAGTTGGAAAATTTTGCATAAAATCTAGGCAAAGCTAATTATTTTGTCTTTCAGAATGAGATTCAGCTCATGGACTGAACCTAAATATAGACTTCTACATGTAGATACCTACTTGTGAAACATGCTGAGATTGCTGCTGTAGCTGCACATGTAGAGGTATACACTGGCGCCTTAGGTAATACTAAATTTCTACATTTAAGCAAGTGAATTGAGTTCAGAGTACGAAAAAAGACCTTTTCAGTTTATCCTGGAATAGAGGTCTATATTTAATTTTACAACACTAATAATTGTGAAACATGTCTGTTCAAATAAGAAAGATTATGAAGGTTGTAAGGAAACATGGAAAAAAAAATCACAAATATAGCTTGCTTGCGGGAGGGCAATAGAGTTTAAAAGAACATGTCAGGAAATTAGCATTGTGTCCTATTACTTTGATATTTCTTCTAGCATCTGAAAATGCAAGTGTGCCAACACAATGGTGTCCTGGGACATCGCAACTCTAAGAGCATTTTAAGAACATTAGGTTGAGCTAGTGTAAACATGCACTCTAAGTTTTGCTTTCATAGTTTATTTTATAACACTGCCAGACAACGTGCTCTTTATAGACTTCAAACATTTTGAATGAAACAAGTTAACTAAGATATGTTCCTTTCATAAAAAGGTCCAACTACCCTTTCACAGCAGACTATGTTGTTTGAAGATGTGTGATACTGACTGGAAAGGCAGTGGGCTCTGGACACATACAATGAAGGCTTCAGGCTGTAGTAATCCTCCTTACTGACTTAGATAAGATATTTCTTAGATAAAAAATGTCTAAAATGATTTTGTCATTTTATGGTGTCAGAATTTGGAAAAGAAACTGCATTTTCAGTGTTTCTTCACCTATGTGATTCAAATGTAGGCTGCAGAAGAGGTCCTAGAGTGAAGCGGATCAGCATAAAAGGCAGTTTAGGCTAGCTGGTAAAGGTGAGTAGAGCACTCCCTGGGACCTTGGAGTGAAAATGTTGCTTTATAACTGCAGCAATGGGTGGTATTTGCTTGGTGTTACAGTCTCCTTTATACCTGGTGCCATCCACTCAGCAGCTCCTGTGCTGCAGTAGGACTTCTGCATTTAACAGTTTTACCTGCATTCTCCATTTGTCTGATGGAAGGAGACACTTTTCTTAACAAAGCTGTTAAATAGCTCGTGACAAGACTAATAAGGACTTGTTTTGACATAATTAAAGTTAATCCCATTAATCCTGAGGCTAAGGCTGTACTAGAACAGAGGCTGACAAGGTTTATAGGTAAACACAGATTCAAAAGTACTCCATAAGCAAACCTGTTTTACGAAGGTTTAATATACATATGCATAAAAATGCTGTGTGTATAAAGTGTGTTTTACAAGAACACATTGTGTGAAGGAAAAACAAGCTTTCATAGGGTGTAATGGAGTATAGTGAGTGGTTGCTATTTCTCACAGATTTCTATATTTCTAGGAGAAATCCCCTGCCTTCATACTTTTGCATATTCAGTGCTAGAAAGAAAGCAAATCAGCTTTCTGTGGAATTCCTAAAATAAACACTTTGCTAAGGCTAAAACTCTGCCTTTCAAACCCCCATGTAAAACCGTTTGCTTGACCAGTTTGTCTGAATGATTAGAACATAACAGAAGGTACTCATGGGTAAGTGAGAAGGAGGGGTAAAAGTATCCATGCCCTTCGAAATAATGAAAAAATTGTTTAGAGTCTTCCAACTGTTGTTGTCAAGCTCCACAAGAATAAGTGCAAGACAGACCTTCATTTAGCACTTTTCTGAATCATTGTATCTTCACTGAAGGAAATAGGGACTTCAGAATCATAGAATCGCAGAACTGATTTGGTTGGAAGGGACCTTTAAAGACCGTCTAGTCCACCCCACTTCCCCTGTCATTGGCAGGGATACCTTTCACCAGTCCAAGTTGCTCATAACCCCATCCAACCTGGTCTTGAACACTTCCAGGGATGGGAAATCCACAACTTCTCTGGGTAACCTGTTCCAGTGTCTCACTACCTTCATCATAAAAAAAAAAATCTTCATTATGCCTAGTCTAAACCTACCCTCTTTCAGTTTAGAACTGTTGCCCCCTGTCCTGTCACTACAGACCTTGGTAAAATGTCTTTTTGCATCCTGCTGCTGAATGAGGTGGGTGCCCTGGTGATGGAGGGTGCAAAAATGGTGGAGTCACTGAAAGCCATCTTTTCTTCAGTTTTACTACCAAGGCAACCTCTCAGGAATCCCAGTCCCTGGAGGTAAAAGAGAAGGTAAAAGATAAAGTCTGGAGAAAGGAAGGATCTCCCTTGGTTGAGGAGGATCAGGTTAGAGATCATTTAGGTGAGCTGAACACCCACAAATCCAGGTGCTGAAGGAGTTGGCAGATGTTATTTCTAAGCCATTCTCCATCACCTTTGAAAAGTCATGGAGAACAGGAGAGGTGCCTGAGAACTGGAGGAAAGTCAAGATCACTCTAGTCTTCAAAAATGGTAAAGACCCAGTTAACTGCAGGCCAGTCAGCTTCACTCCACCCCTGGAAAGCTAATAGAACACCTAATTCTGGATGTCTTCTCTAAACATGTGGAGGAAAGGAAGGTTATCGGGAGTGGTGAACATAGATTAACCAAGGAGAAATCATGCTTGACCAATCCAGTAGCCTTCTATGATGGCATGACTGACTGGCTGGGTAGATGTCTCAAGTGAGTGTCTCAAGAAAGACAAGGAACTATTGGAGAGAGTTCAGCAGAAGGCTACAAAGATAATAAGGGGACTGAAATATCTCTCTCACAAGGACAGGCTGTGTTTAGCATGGAGAAGAGAAGACTGAGAGGGGATCTGATCAATACCTAAAGGGTGAGCTTCAAGAGGATGGGGCCAGACTCTTTTCCCCGGTGCCCTGTGCCAGGACAAGGGGCAACGGGCACAAACTGGAATACAGGAAGTTCCATCTGAACATGAGGAAGAACTTATTTACTTTGAGGGTGACAGAATACTGGAACAGGCTGCCCAGAGAAGTTGTGGAGTCTTCTTCCCTGATGATATTCAAAACTTGCCTGGATACAGTCCTGTGCAACTCCCAATTCAAGACTGACACCCATCCTTCAGGTACTTATAAACATTGACCAGATCCCCTTTCAGCCTTCTCTTCCCCAGGCTAAACAGCCCCAAGGCTTTCAGCTTTTCTTCATAAGAGAGATGTTCCAGCCCCTTAATCATCCTAATAGCCATCCATTAGACTCTCTGCAGTATTTCCCTGTCAGTCTTGAATTGGGGAGCCCAGAACTAGCCACAATACTCCAGATGTAGCCTTACCAGGGCAGAATAGAAGGGGAGGAGAACCTCCCTTGACCTGCTGGCCACACTGTTCTTACTGCAGCCCAGGATGCCGTTGGCTTTCTTGGCCACAAGGGCACATTGCTGCCTCATCATTCATTTACTGTCCACTAGGACCTGAAGGTCCTTCTCTGCAGAGCTGCTTTCCAGCAGGTCAACCCCTAAGCTCTACTGGTGCATAGGATTATTCCTCCCCAGGTTCAGGACCTTACACTTACCCTTGTTGAACTTCATGAACAACCTCCACCCAACTCTCCCGTCTGTCCAGGTCATGCTGGATGGCAGCACAGCCTTCTGGTTTATCAGCCACTCCTCCCAGTTTCGTATCATCAGCAAACTTTCTGAGGCTACACTCCATGCCTTCATCTGGGTCATTAATGAAGATGCTGAACCAGACTGGGACCATCACTGACCCCTAGTAAACCCCCCTAACTACAGGCCTCCAGCTGGACCAAGAGGTCCATATCTTTCTTGTGCTGGGGACCACAGAGGTGGATGCAGTACTGCAGGTGGGTTTTCACAAGAAAAGCGTAAGTGAGATGTGGATTAAATACAGAGAAATCATGAACTCAGTATACACTTGCTGGATTAAATTTATATGACTTAAAAATAGATACTGAGAACAACCACCACAGTCTGAGTTTTGGTCTGATAAAGACATGTTTTTAAAATTATATACCAAAACATTATGTCAGTAGGAATCCGGTCCAAACTTTATTGACTTTAAGAGAAAGAAGCATCACTGAAAGGTTTTATTGATCTGAGAAGATTAAGGTTTGACTTTAGACAGATGAATCTTTCTAAATTTAGTGTATTTCTTTATTATGAAGTAAAAGAGATATTTAACTTTTAAAAGTTTATCTATCTTAAATCCATTTGCAAAGTGCACATCCTAGACCAATTTCTAAATCTAACCATCCTGTAAAAAACCTGCTTTATCTATGTTCCTATTCCATGATCTCTGCCTACTTGCTCATAGTCTTTGATAGACCATGTGCTTGAAAATGGCTGCAAAAATGCTTTAGAACTCTATGGGGTTACCACAAAAATCAATTTTCTTCCTGAGACATAATTACCACTCATAGAGTTACTTAAAAGCTATGCTTTATTATACACTCAAAAGGTATAGGATATATTGATGTAATGTCAAAAAAGATACCATTGTGTTAGGAAAAGTACAGAGAGGGACAGCTGGTGGTCATTGATTTCTGTATGAGAGGTGTCTGACCAGATAAAGCCTATTTGTCATGAAAAACAGAACATTGAATGGAAGATTATCATCAAGTTGTGCAAAATCATAAGTACTATGGGTGAAAATGAACAAGGAGTGACAGCTGACAAGTTATTGTGATACATGAGCTTTGGAGCATCAAATACTTCAGCAACATGCATGCTCAAACAATCAAAGGGAGATGACTATTAAGATATAATTAAACAATGGAACTCATCACACATTGTGGACAATCAGCTTAAAAAACACAACTGACCATTTCATGAAAGGAATGGCTTATGGGAGGTTTTCTCACATGAATATACCAAGTCAAACTTGAGGAGGCCATTTTAGCTGTGAATGAGGTCTTTGGCATGGGTTCTTCAAGAGTGCTATTGCATAAAAGTACCACCTGCTTTCCTCTTTTCCTGTGACTATCTAATGCTGGAGATCAGATACTGATATAGATGGGCCTTTGTTTTGTTCCAGGAATGTTGTTAAGAGGTTCTGGAAAGATACATATATATTTTAATTAGACATGGCATTCAATGTATTAAAACATAAGAGGTCTTCCTCTTCAGATAAGGTATGAAGGTTTGACCTTAAGCAGGGAAAAATTCAAAAGCAGACTTGAAATTCTGACTCCCTGGTAGTTTATATGGTAATTGGACCCAACCTGTGAATTAAGTAGAACAAAGCTAGCCTGATGTGGGCTGTTTGGTAGGCTTGACATGTCCTTGAGAACCAGCCTGAGCAGATGGCCACCCTGCACTGATGCCAAAGGAGGAAGCTGTCCTTCTTCCCAAGTTTGCTAGCGTGTTTAGAGTTGAAGGGAGTAGGCCTTCTGAAAAGTCCCATTTTTGGGACTTTTGATCCTTTTTGATCCTTGGATCAAATAGCATGCTCTGACCACTTAACTGTAATTGCTTATGGGTTCAATGCTCCAATATGAACCACCTCATCTGGTGCTTTAATCTCAGTGCTAGAATAGTGCATTTGGCTTGGAAGGCAAGAACAAAAGAGAGAGTCTGGATCTGTGAAGTAACCACATGCAACTTTTCTGAAGTGAAGCACATTTGTAAAGCTTCAAACTGATCTTGCTAAAAACAAAGCACATTCTTCTACAAACAGTATTCCCTGCTTCTTAAACTTGAGTACAGCTCTGCCAATCTTGAACTTATCCAACTGTGTAGAAAGTTTTCTATGTGATAAATATGACTAAACTTCAGCTGTTAGACATTTACCCTCTATTTTTTTCCAAGCCCTGCTTTTTAACTATGTATAAGAAACATCAAATCTTCAAAACTGTATACTAAAATTCTATGTGCAGGTCATTTTTATCATTCACTGCTTATAAGGAAGTACATACTCAGATTGAAAAACTGTGTGCCAGGAAAGTTCTCAATGCTACTTCAAACAAAAAGAGTCTGACTGAAGTTAGTATTCATAGCTACGAAGGGATGACAGGTGATCTCATAAGGCACATTCAGCATCTCAATCCTGCATTAAGGATCCCAAGCCATCATTTAGATACCACAAACAATCATGAAATTCCCACCTATCTCTGTAGGTACCTAAAGTGCCGGATTTAACAGATTAAGGGGTTAGTCACAGAACTTTAGCATCATGATGCTGTTCCTAATAAACAGAAAGTAGCTCCTACAGGCCGACTCCAAGTGTCTTTTGCTCTGAAATGCTTTGCAGGGTCAGACAATTTTTCTCAGCAGGGAATAAAAAGGGAACAATGGACATTCACCTCCCTCACATTGTCCTTTGTGATTATTCCATGTAATTTCCCATGTGACAACTAAACTGAGAAAATCCAGAGCAGAAGAAGGTTCCCAATCTGGGTGTAAATCTTAGCCTGTCATAATTCCACATGGAAGTGGATATCTCCCAAATATCTCCGAGATATCTCCCAAATTGTATTTACTGGGGAAAGATAATTGAGGCACAGGCTGGCTGTCATCTGTTGTGAACTTTTAAGAGGTCTTTGTTTTGAAACAGTGCAGGGTCTTCCCTGGTGCAGAGCTACAGGTCAGTTTAGGAACAGCCCAGGACATTTGCATTTCTGTGGCAGGAAATGTCTCTTTTGAGGATGTACAGGAGCAAGGTGCTAAGCTCATGCCTTCATCCTCCTGCATGACTTCATCATCCTGTCTTGCCTAGTCCACCTGCATAACCTGATCCAATAGACCTACTTACAACATGTCTGAGTCTGAAACAGACCAATAAATACAATCTTGGTACCTTCCCCCACACTTAATATAGTCTAGGTTGTAACTTTCCTTTTTATGCCTCAGATTAACACTCACTTTGTATTAAATAGTTGATTATCCATTTGAGTGGCAAGTGGAATGTAGTTTTCTGTACAATCCTGTTTTCTAGTTTTGTTAGATTCAGCTATGATGTTAATTAAATCATGCGGAGATGCATGTTCAAGGCTCTTCTTAAAGAAAATCGGTTATCTGTCTAAAGCAAATTGAAAGATTTCTTTTCAAAACCCTCTGCAAAGCAGAAATGTGAAGGAAGTTCTTCTAAATTTTTTTTTTAACAAAATCTATGGTCTTTTTAGTGATCATTTTTTTTTTTTTCAGAGTAAAAATAGTTTCCTGAAATCCTTCACTCTTTGAAATTAGAAGGGGCAACACTAGCAGCCACCTCTCTTCCTTTTCTCAGCACTCCCCAGGTGCCAGAGCTATTACCACTACCCGCAAAACCCCTCAAAACCTTTCCCTTTCCTCACAGGAATGCTCCAATCCCAAACCTGTGACTTCCAGGATGGGAATTCCTTCCCCCTGCCCATTCCAGTGTCCTCAGCCATGACATGTAAACTGTCTCGTTCTGCTTGATGAGGGTGTCCCAGCCAGCAAGGCAGACTTGCCCTGCTGTGCCCACTGTCCTGAGCAGACAGGGTGCTCAGCAGTGAGCTGGCTACTGCTTAGTAGGGAGGCTGAACAGGGAATTTTAATAATGAAATTTAGTGGACCAAGCATACTGTTTGATGAGCCTGAGCTGTTAATAAGCTGTGTCATGTGTGAAAGTGAACTGGATTATTTCTCTGGATCTTTTTCTCTGCTATTTTAAAATATACTCATCCAGAGATTACTCAGCCTCTGCTGTTACCAAGCTCAAACTCAGTGATAGAAGAACTGACTAGTATTCAGGATGGGCTCCAGAGAAGTCAGGGACACCACAAACCTTGCTTGGTTTGAAAATGAAAGAAAATTTGCTTACCTATTTAACAAACAGTACAAGCAAAACCAATCCAAGAAATCACCTAGAAAAACATTGCACAGGGCATTTCATTCTCCACCTTGGCAGAAGACAATGGTAGTGATGACTTGCATATGAGAGCTGTTCATCATATCTAGAAATGTTGTTATAAAATGTTGTCAGCACATTTTCATCTGAAAAGGCTATTTTAGCAATAGTGATATGTTTAAATATATGTTACGCTGTTTCCAACAGGAGTTGCTTTGATCTAGGGAAATGAATATTTCATTTATCACTACATTAAAAAATGTCCTTAGTAAGCTGCTATGATTTTTCATCTTGCATGTTAGTTTTGGCATCTAATTTCATAGAATTTTGTAACTAGCACATATGTAATCACATACAAATTAATAAAGAAAAAAAAAAATATGGAAAAAGTATTTCAAGGTTCTGTTCATGTCCAGCAATGCCCTTTAACATACTTAATGCATAGATGCCCTCATAACTCTACCTATATACAAGTAGATATATAGCTATCCTTATAATGGTAGATAAGTTTTCTACTACTGATTTTCCACCTCTTCCAGCACTTTCTTGTAACTTAAAAACACGAACTGAATTTATCTTGTATCAGGTGTAGGCCCTAAAACCAAACTTGCTGAAGAGGTTTTTCCCACAGGGCATCAACTCCTTTATTTATAGTGATTCAGACTGTATCTTTTATAGTATTTTATGTATAAAACTTCCTGCCCCCATTTGTTCAATTTCATAAAGTTCATATAGCTTTGTCTTTTATCCCATAATTTTCCTACAGTTTAATTATATTTCGTTTATATACTCAGTAACTTATGCCCCAGAGTAAAATCCCTTCACAGATTTATTTTCGTATGGAGGAGTTAGATGTCTTTTATGTGCATAAATTTAAGATATTTAAGAATCATCTTTCTTGTAGGTTTAGATTGAGAAATACAGTACTTTCTTTTTTTCCTTCAAGGTAAAAACGAAACTTATCTCTTGTTAGCAGCAAGCCAAAAACTTGTCCTGTTCTTATTGTGCTCACACATAATGAATTTTTAAAGTTTTCAATAATAATCTTAATGAACAAGTCAGGGAATTAGTTGGCTATACCAGTGACTGCAATCAGGTCACTTAAAGGGTAAGACAATCTTAAAGTTGTGAGGCACTGGGGAAGGATATTTAGAACATTTCAAAATGTATATGTTGAGATATTCAAGAAACCTTTTTAACTCCATCTTTTGCTATAAAAAGGTCTCCCACTGGCTGAAAAATGACAAATCATCCATATATAATTTAATTTGCTTTGTATAATTTTACAGATTATTTTGTTTGGAATAAAAGACACAAGTTTTTAGGGCTTCTCAGCAAGTCTCTACTTTACTTGAATTTCTGCATTTTGATAGTGCACAGCAGGATAAATACAGGCCAAGTTTCTTTCACTCTTTAATGGAGGCTTTCAGCCTTTAATGGAGGCTGGCAGTGGACTGAAAAAAATAGAAATCTATGAATAGTGCTTGGTGCAATTCCTTTAGTCAAGCAGGTCAGTAGCATAGCAGAGTGGCAGCTGATAGCACCTGGTTGTGAGGACAACATGCACAGTGTGTATGTATGTCTCTGCATCTTGTGGTTGCTGGGTCCATGGATGACAATCTGCTGCTGCTACCCATGACTGGAACTAAACTGTGGGTTTAACCAATAGAGACTTTATTCAAAAGTAATTTTTCAGATTCTGACAGCTTTATGTTTTTTTGGTTTGGTTTTTTTGGGGTTGTTTTTTTTTTTTTTTGTGATCAAAATAAAATGAGAATCCTCAGGCTACATTTAATTTAATATTTTTTTCTGGTTTTAACTTTTATATATGCTCTGTTATTATCAATCAAAACAGAGGGTTCTGTGTCATAAAGTATTTATGCAAGAAAACTTTCCTGTGTTACGTAGAGTTTTATTCTCATTAGTGGTATCTTTTTATATTCCAATGGGCTACAGCAGAAATTCTGGGTCCTGTACTCATGTGAATGTGTGATTGTAGAAAAATAAAATGACAAAAGGCAAAACTAAGATGACAGTGTGGGTTTATCTGACAAGTAGAAACAAAATAAAGCAAAGATAGGATCAAACTGGTATGGCACATTAAAACATTATGGCCATGAACACTGAAGAAATGCTTTCATATGAACAAGCAATATATTGTAAACCCAGATGATATTTCACAATTGATTCTCTCTGCTCACAGCTTGAAGAGGGTCTGTATAGAATGAAGGTAGTTCAAATTCCAGCTCATTAATGAGAATGAAAAGCCAAAGTCTAAGATAATCCCAAGGAAGTTAATCAAGGTAAAAATGCTTCTGAACTTTGTGTTTTCATTTGTTCTGAAAAAAACTCAAAACAACCCTCAACGAAACCCCTCTCACTGCAAAATGTCGACACTTTTAAGGTATTTTATGGCTTCCATTTCACATGTCAAGTGGGGTCTGCCTACAACTAACACAAATTGACCATTCTGTATTGAAACTGATCTCTCTTAAGTTATGACTAGTGACATAGAAGACTAACATGTTTAATATACTTCAGGTCTAATCCACTCTTGCAACAAAAAATGAGCAATTTATATGTATATTTTTAATAAATTATTTCACCACTTGGTTTTTCGGAGAAAACACAGTGTATAACTTGGCCTAAGTGGTAGGATATTGTGCAATACACAACAGAGTTCATACTTTCAGTCCATTGCAGTGTTTCAGCACAGCTTCACCGGGGTCAGTGTTGCTGCATTAGCCAAGGATTTGCTATTGATTTGCTATTTGAGCTGCAAATTTAGTGTGTAACATACAGAGACAAAAAAAAATGCCTTATTCATAATGAAAAAGTAAGAACAAAGGCTCGAGTCCTGTTCAAAATAACTCCTGCAATCAGAAAATTTTGAGGTTATTGATGATTTCAATGACTAACTATTCACTCTTTCCTAGGCCATATTAGCTTTTTGGTTTGGGGTACTTTTCTTCCGTATACCAGACACAGAAAATAACATAGCTTAAGGGTCATGGAAGGGGCAAAGTGACATGTGAAATAGAAATAGAGAGATCAGCAGAGCTACCTGGGAGACCGAAAATACAACAAAAACCTCCCAGAATTCTATTGTTTATGTCAACAGAAAGGTTTGACATGAAAAGAAAAATTACATATATTTTCCTTCTATTTTTAAAATGAAAAAGTATGTTTGTTTTAATCAAATCTAATAATCTTAAAGCACCTAAATAAAATCCCTCTTTCTGGTTCCACTAATGTAAAAAGAATACATCTGTTCCAAAAGACAGTAAATATTTTCCTCATCTGTATTCCAGCAGATGTCACTTTTTTGAAGTTTCAGAAGAAGGTGCAAGAATTCCTCTGAAGGATACATGCAAAATAATCTGCTAGAATGGAAGCTCTGCTTAGAAAAATATATTCAGTTTTCGAATGGTGCCCTCACTGAATAGTGGTAGAATAGAACCTTAAGTCTACTTTCACACATCATCTTTCAAAACATATATCAGACCATGAATGAAAAATGTTAGTGCCATTGTGGGGTATCAGTTAAGAAAAATATGTGAGGTTTTTGTATTACAATTTCCTCCACAAACTGATGAGTTTATGTCTGCCAGAAGATTATCTCCTCTTTGGACAACATATGTAATATGACAGTTGTAAATTCTACCACATTTTTCTTCTTGAGTGTTTGCGGACAGGATGATGCACTTTAAAGAAATACTGTGAGACTAAAAATTTGAGGTCAATAGGTCTGGTTGGCTATAACTGAGTGGATTTTTTACATTTAATTAAGTGGCTGATCCTGAGAGAATAATCATCTGCTGTTTCCACTAATCTGAAGATGTGACTACTCAAGACTTTTAGAGTCATTCCCTAAAAGTTGAGATTAGCAGTTGAAGAATCCATGCTGTGATTCAAGGGACCTCAGGCTTAGCCCATCACAAGTCATTACCTCCCTTGTTTTGCTATGCTAAGAGTGCTATGCTTGATGCAAGGCATATTTCTGCAGCAGCCTTGAGGGGGGCTTACAATGCAGTGACAGCAAGGCAGAAATTGCCACCTTCATCTCTGTCTAGCCGAATGGTACATATGCTCCTTTCCACAACTGTGCCTTTCAGTTAGTCCTTCTAGATTTGGCTTAGATGTAAGTGCATCCCTAGCTTACCTCCTTTTTGCAATGGTGTGTTCTTCTACACATCCTTCTTCCTCACCTTTATTGGTCACTTTACCCATTGCAGCCCCTGCTGCAAGGTAGTTCATTAAGAAATGAAAATAAGAAAACAACATAACGTTGACTGAAAAACTAGAGTGCTAAAGATTGGATCTCTGTACTTTTTCTGGTTTTCTGCTGTTTCTTGCACGTTAAGATGAAAATCTGGCTCTCTAAATTGCCTCATGAGAATGAAATAGAAAATTCTGTTCCCAGAGTGATCTTCCTTGGTTTTTGTGTGTGTGTTTGGTTTTGCATTGAAAAATGGTTATAATGACTTCTGCTAATTCTTTTTATTTTATTTTTTTTTGTGCAGCGTTTGCAAAGCCTCTCATTGCTCTATACCAGAAATAAGCCTGACGTGCCTAAGCTGCTTCTCTTGATGCACAGGAATTGATTCTGAGGCCACATATGAAAGAAGTGGAACTAATGGACATTGTCCATTACAAAAATACTAGTTTGCATGGTCTGTATTTTGCCTCGTCAGTGGTGTGGTATCACAAAACCAGGGTTAGATTTTCTCTGTGAACTCTAGACTAAATGTTTTGGAAAAGGAAGAATGTATGTTTGTATAGGCATCCAAAGATACTCATGAGTACAGAACCCTTTTCGGCCACAAACACCACAGAACTCAGGAGTAAGTTGCTTCAGATCCCTCCAAAACCACCCAGATCCTTGCCAAGTCTGTTTTCCTTTATAGTTTAATTCTAGATTCAATAAACACAAAGAAAAGGCCATCAAATGAACAGAGGCTATGTAGCTTACAATTAGAACATGTAACTGGTGTTTCATAAAAATATGGATACAGTTATGTCTCTGGGCTGAACTGAAAGAACCACAAGTTTTGACAACTTGCACCTGCAATATAAATCTGTTGGATTTTTAGAAAAGTAAAATACTACATTACATGTACACATAGTATGTATTCCTTAGCTATGGCCCTCTTTTGAAACCTAGCTCCTGAACAATGTTGCCAAAAGAAACAGCTTTTGTGCTTTGAGACAGCCAACATCTTATAAATTCAGGCAGATGAATGATGTTATGTGTAAGGGTTGAATAAAAATATCAAAGACCTGAAGTTCCAAATAGGCTCTGCAGGCCAAAAAAATTGTATTAAAATTCACCCCATAGAAAATAAAAACAAATAACTTTGGGACCAACCTGAGCACTTAGCCCTGCTCCAAGAGCTAAAGGCTTATGAATGTTCCTTAGGCAGAATGATGCCTCATTTTGCTGTTAAATTTCATCAGATTTTTGAAACATGTTGCTACACTGGGCTTGTTCTTTGACAATGCGAGCGTACAGTTTATGAAAGTTTTATGTTGAATTGGTATCTTTATTGTTATTTGAGAGGGATAGCATTCAAAGTCATGCTTCTGAATTCTAGTTTTTTAATTTAGGGGGAGCCTTTTACCATAGATGGCTGAAGACTGAGATTTCATAAAATCATAGAATGATTTGGGTTGGAAGGTACCTCTAAAGGTCATCTAGTCCAATCCCCCTGCAGTGAGCAGGGACATCTTCAACTACAGCAGATTGCTCAGAGCCCTGTCCAACCTGACCTGGAATATTTACAGATGGGGCATCTTTGACCTCTCTGGCAATGTGTGCCAGTGCTTCATCACCCTCATGGTAAAAAATTTCTTCCTTAGGTCTAGTCTAAATCTACCCTCTTTTAGTTTAAAAACATCACCCCTTGTCCTGTCACAACAGATCCCTCTAAAAAGATTGTCTCCATCTTTCTTATAGGCCCCCTTTAAGTATTGAAAAGCTGCAATAAGGTCTCCCTGGAACCTTCTTTTCTCCAGGCTGTACGACCCTAACTCTCTCAGCCTTTCCACATAGGTGTTCATCCCTCTGGACTCACTCCGACAGGTTCTTGTCCTTCTTGTGCTGATGACTCCAGAGCTGGACACAGTGCTCCAGGTGAGGTATCACCAGAGAGAGTAGAAGCGGGGAATGCTTGATGCAGACCAGGATACAATTGGCTTTCTGGGCTGCAAGTGGACGTTGCCAGCTCATGCCCAGCTTTTCGTTCATACATTCATTCAGATCAGAGCCAGAAGGAGGATTCTGGTAAGTCAGACTATTAGCGTTCATTAAATTATATAAATGTATGCAAAAAAAAATATTCAATGTTTGAGATAAATGCATTAATATTAAAGAAAAAAAATATATTACCTAATTTAAGTAAATGAAATAATTGAACCCTACATTAATCAGTAAAAGTACACACTGCTTTTGAACTTTCTAATGCTAGTAAAATATGCAGGTGAAAATTTCCTCTCTGTTCTTCAAAGCGGTTGCCAGTTCGATCTGCTTTTACCTATATGTACGTAAAACATAAATACTGATACCATAACTAAAGACTTCAGAAAGAGTTAGATCTACTTATCAGATGTTATACAAATGCACAGGAAAATTCATTCTTTTCCTAGACTACAGCTGATTTTGATTCAGTAACGAACAAATAACTATCAAAAATTATAAGCATAATGGCAGTATACATAAAAAGGTTACCTGCGGGTTAATTATGAGTGAGAGCCATCTCCCATAATTTTGCATATCTGAAGAGTAATGGTCTGATAATGAACTAGACACCAGGGGTTGCCTTTGTGGAGCCTCTCCAAAGAAGAAGTCATCTGACCTCTCTAGAATAGGATCACATTTTCTTTGGGGGTGTTTTTTTTCCCTTCTTGGACTAATTGGTGGTCTCAGGTGACTGGATCATGATTAATGCCCTACTTTTGGCTCATACTTGCATGGTCGAGCTTTCTGCATGACCAAAGAGTATCCCAAAGAGAGGAACAGAAGAGGTCACAAACTGAATACTAGGAAGTGAGGAAACAAAAGTGTGCTTTCACTAGTATTTTTTAAAATGTCTTCTTTAATGAGAATATTCCTCCTTTATTTCATTTTTTCGGTCTTCTCTAGGAAAGGGTTGCTCTAATACAGAGTGATTCTGGCAGTAGTCCTCACTGTTACAATATACATCTTGGAAGAATGTAGGAAGCTGGACCAGTATCTGTCCCTCAGTCACATAAGTTACAGCCTGGATATGTATTTGAGCTCTTTATGATCTTGCAGATTCTCCTATTGTGAACAATCACTTCATTTGTTTCCCTCATTTTTTTTTATTTGTGTTTCATTATTTTCTGTGAAGCTCGGATTTTTAATCATGTGGGGTTTTTTGTCTTTCTCAGCGAATAGCTTCACAAATAGCACAGTATGATTCTTTGATCTCTTTTGACATCCAAATATAGGATAGATTTAAATAATCCCAGGCAAACTCAGAAGTTATCAGGTATTTTTAGTGCTTTTTAGATATAACCTGGAGTTTCCTAACATACATCTGGCTCTGCTCTGGTTTTCAGTTTTGTCAACAATACGTTACTATCAGGTAAATGGTCTACAGGGTCTCATGTATTCAGAGACCTTAACATGCCAAAATAATTTGCTGTTGTACCTTTGCTTTCCAAAACTCAGGACGATGAAACATACTGCTACGATGGGGTTTGCCCTAACACTACTTTAAAAATCGGTCATCTTGATAATGATGATGGTTATTAGCCATTGGAACAATTTCCCTGGGGATTTCTTCTCATTTTAGTTATTTAGCTCAGGACTGCATTTTTTTCTTATGTATGTGTTCTAGCTCAGCCTGAGGTTGAAGGTTGAGCTCAGAAATCATCCACTAAAATTCCTGAGTCGTGTGAGTGATAAGTGATCAAACTGTAGTTTTGATCTTAAGGTCTTTCTGTATATAAACTGAGTCTCCTCACCTATCTGACACTACTGTGTAGATGTTAAGTAGCTTAGAGTGCAACAATTAATAAATAATAGCAAATTATGGAAACATGTATATTGGTATCAGTGAAAGAAGGTATTAGTGGATATTAGTTAAGCGTCATTTCCTTTATTTTTCTTTTTTTCCTGCTGCCAATCTAATCAATATTTAACCTTGGAAAAATTAAACCGATTATTTTTTTCCTATGCTGAACAAAACTGAAAAGTACCTGATTTCTACAAATCATAGTCTTCCTTTTTAATGTAATGCATTTTCTTTTTCTATTACTTTTATTTATGTTTCTTTGTGAAATGAAAGTACCTGGAGCTATGCATTGACTTGGTAGATACAGCAGCTTTCTGCATATAAATACATTTGATGTGCAAGTCTGTTTTCAAAAGCATTCACTCAATGCAACTTCTTTTCTACAGCCTCAGGTTCTGCTCTCATTGCATTCTATGACAAAAGCTCTCATTTACTGAAAGAAGGAAGTTTGAAAGAGAAAATGTTAAAAGCTAGCTAACGAAACTGATCTATACACTGCATTTTGCTCCATATCTGCAGTTTGCTAGGAGAGAAGCTACCCACCCAAATCACAGCATCAGATGCTGACTCTTGAATACGCTGGGATCCTTCACACTTGAGTTCAAGTTACAGTCTTCTCAGATGATAGAGCCACTGAATATACAAGCATGTTATATTGATGCACGTGGTTTCAATGATGCTAAACTTATTAGCTTTTCTCCTTTTTTCTTTTTTTTTCTTTTTTTAAAAGATTTTTTAAGCCAGCGCCTGAAGACTGAATGGCAGCCAGGCATAGCCACATCTAGAAATGTTGCTGATGTAAACTGAATTAAATCTAGTATAAAACCAAATAAATGATTTATACTGAAAGAAGAAATAAACAAAATTAATTAAAAATCTGTTTGTTTAGTTTGAATAAAATATCTTTCTGTCAGACTCTGAAGGTGATTTTGCTCAATAAGAAACATCAACATGTGGTCACTCTGTTTCCAGGTTATAGTGCTGAGATGAATAGCACCTTTCATAACAGAGTCCTCAATAACCTCTGGACTTGATCCTGAAAACACTTTGTATGTAATTATGTTGGCTTCAGCTGTGCAACTTCAGGGTGGGTTTCACTCATTTAACATTAGACATTTAGAAGTAGACATGTAGACTCCCTCTGCAGTCAAAGGAGAGATGTAGAAAGCACTAAGGAAGAAATTGTGTTCCATGTTTGAAGTATTTTTTAATTTCTTTTTTTAAATGATGTGATACATCATCATAGATGGAGATTGACATCCATCACTACTGACTTCATAAGGAGCCTCTGTGATTAGAAACTCAGATTTTATGAAGTAAGCTTATTTGCAAATTTGAGTGCATGCATTTTTGATGAGTAAAGCCTGGGATCCATATACCAGTCAATAGAGCTACTTGTGTAGAGAACCTATCAGTGCAATATTCATCACTTTATTTAGAGTAAAGCATATATTAGTAACAACTGATGCCTCCTTTCACTAGAAAGATGGTAGTCTAAAGGTCATAGAGTACTAGAGTAGTAGTACATAGGTCATGGTACTATAGTACCATCAAAACTGGATGCAGTTAAGATGAACGCAATTCCTCGTATGGACAAGAACCACAGTAGTGGGGTAAGCTCCCACAGAAACCAGTTTATATACTATAAATCTACACCTGACCATGTGGGCAAGAGTGTGTTGTGCTCCTGTAAAAGTTGCTATTGAATAGTGAAGCAAAAACAGACAAGAAAATAGTACTGGTGTTTTCCCAACAGCTCCTCACAAAATATACTTCTAATTCAAAATGTAGCTCTCTGTGGATTGTTGAGATGCTTAAAATGGGATGATGTATGCTGCAGGGATTTTGCTAAGCTTTGAGGATTTGGCTCCTATCGACTTGGTCTTAGATGCCTCACTAACCTCTTTTGGCTAGGCTAGGTTCCTTATAAGAGAAACCCAGACTTAAAGCTTTGACGTTTCCCTCCAGAGCTCCCAAAACCCACAACTTCCATGAATATATGCTTGTCTGCATTAGAAATGAGGGAATGATCTTCAAGTTAAGAGTCCATTTCCTTCAAATCTGCTGCCCAGGTATTTAATGAAAGAATTTAAGCAGAATACTAACACAGACCAGAGGGAGTGTGTAAACAAATGTAGTGTACCTTCTGACAGTGCCGATAACTCCCATTTCCAGATGAATTTTCTATTGACTTGGCCAGTAGTATATTATCATAAGCTACTAACAACAATCTATTCTCACTGTTGAAGCTGTAACAAATTTAATGTTTACAGTTTAAGGGAGACACTCGTTTAATACAATCAAAATAGATATTTGTTGAGGACAGTGAACATGAGCCTTTGTAATGTATGCTGCAAATCATTAGGGCATGTGGTTCCATTTAACACTATTTTGCTTGCAAAGTGATCACCTAGAGTTAAAGCTTGTCCTCAGCTGGGTAGGAAACAAAAATATCCAAGAATAAATACTAAATAGGGTATGTTTTGGACAAAGCTATCTTTTAGAGCCAGAAAGAACATTTCTATCTATAGAATCATTGCTTGCATGTTTGTCTTCTGTTAACCACAAGTACATATTTTCACTAGAAAAAAAGTGACTTTCAGGCATTCAAAAAAATTTGTTCATGCTAAGGATAAACAGAACTAGATACCCTGTGTTCTGAGATAAGAAAATATATGGAACTATTTCTTGTAACAGCACTCTTGTTTTATTAAAATGAAGGGGTTTTTTAATTATTGCTACAGCCACTGCTGAGAGGATCAGGAGTTCTCTGGACACAGCTCAAAGCTGATTTTATTCTTACACTCCTCTGCTTGATGCTGCAGCCAATAAATCAATACAGCAGTGGCTGCCATTCAGTGAGAGCAAGATAATGCCTTGAACTAATTAGTTCAACCACTAGTTTCACTGGAAGTAGAAACAGGAGGTAGAAATGCCCTTCGAAATACAGAAGTATATTTTTAATAAAGTAGGAAAACGAGCTTCAGTTAATTTTTCATGGAAATAAATTTCTTGTCTGACTCATAAAATATGTAGAATTGTGGGCTCTCAGGAGCTGCTTTACTTTCTTATCCAAGACGTAGGTGGAAATACAACCAACTTTTTTCTTGTCATACTATTTATTTTGTAGAGTGAATTCATATCTCAACCATGATCTGCAGATAAAATTTTTACTCTTCTCACCATATATGGATCAGATCCCACATGCACTGCGTACCAAAGCTTAATGCAAAGCTTAAAGTCAGTGGAAATTGTAGGTGTTTTACGAGACAATTGAAGCCTTGAGGGAACAGGAACTAAACAGTGACAAGAAGGTGTCTGGGATGCAGCATTACTCACTTTGTACCTAATCCTGTGATGTGCTGAACAAAGTTAAACATTGTGAACTCCAATGGAGTTTGAACATGTTCAGTGATTCGGGATCAGATCCGTTATGACTAAGTTTTGATAATTAGCCAGGAATTTGGCAGTAAGACAAAGATGGATATTTTGCTTTTACCTAGTATGTTTAAGTAATGTCTTAGACTTTTCCCTGTACCTTTCACAAAAGTTTCCCTTTGTCTCTTTTTTTGGAGGGGGCACTACGACACAACTCATCGGAGACAGATTATTTCTTACATCTTATAACAATGAACGGAGTGCAATCTGCTCTTATTTGGGACCCTCTGGGGCTAGAAATGGCTCCCTTCATGCACTCTAACCCGCAGTGGGATTTCTTCTGATGCAATCTAGAGTGCCTGCTGAGCTTCTTCACAAACTGGTAAAGGAGCCTTGACCTTCTCTTTCTGCTCTGACTGCTTCTTGTTCTCAAGGCCTTAGATCAGGTAGGGCTCAGGATGATCAGGTTAAAAATAAAATTAAAGGGCTTATAGAAACCCTCATTAATAAGGGTTTGCAGGCTCAGTCGGTGTTTGCAAATTTTTGTTCCTCAAGCACAGTGTGCAGTGGGAATAAGGATGCAATAAATATGCCTGTTTCTCTGTGATAACCTGCATATATTTATCCTAAAGGAAAAAAAAACCAAACCAAAACAAAACAGAAAGCTATTTAAGAAGAAATACTATTGTGAATAAGTCAGATTACAACTGCAGTGTCAAGACTCTCTCCAAGCTGCATTATAAAGAAAAGAAAGAAGCAGATTCCAACCCTGGCTTTGAGGCTTGTTGGGGTGGGAGAAGACATCAAATCAGTGTGTACTACTGTGCAGATGCTGCATTATGATTACCAACACTGGAGTAAAATAGATTATCCTCTTCCAAAATTGGTAGGAGAAGAAGCGAGCAGAGTCACTTGTCTTGCTCTGGAGACCCTTAAATGTCACCGAGCTGCATTGGCATAAGACAATGGGCAAACTCTGGCTATTCCTTTCCAGGCAAGGCAAAAATCTGAGTTGCAGAAAGAGTGCAGAAAAAGAGATTTTACTCATCCTCTTCAAAACACCTGACTTTTACTAACTCTGTGACATACCTATATTAGTTCTCTCCTCCGTATAGTCCCCCATCAATCAGTCCAGGTCCCATTATTGTCAGTGGAAATACATCTGCTGTCTTCAGAGAATATTGATCTGTATTCTTGGACAGGTTTGAAATCTGAATTTGACTGGATTCCAAATGTGGGACCCAGCCTGACAATGTGTTTGCACAGTAACTGTAGGAACTTAATGATCCAGTTTGTCCCAAGGAGGCACTTTTGGTCTGTGAGTCACAAATAGAGGATAACTGGATGCTGTGGTTTCTACCCCCAGCTAATTGCTCTCCCCCTAGTCCTTCCAAAGGATTTCCTCACTTGTGGATGAGGAACTCTACTGCACGTGCAGCAGCTCCTTCACTGCTCCAGCTTACAATCCAGCAGGTGAAAGTAAATCAGTTCTGGGCTTCAGTGGCTTGATTTAACATGCCAGGTACAGAAAGTGCTCTGTGTTTGACAGTTTCATATCTGCTGCTGGCAGTGGAGGCAGGGAGGGGTGGCTGGAAATAAACACTACGAGGCTTCAAGACATCCAGGTTTGTAAGTCAACACCCAGTTTCTTGGTCTTGTCAGAAGAGAGGGAGGTTCCTTTGAAAATTTTCAGCATTGGGCATGAGTTACAGGATCTTCTCATGAAGGACCTCAAAGACACCAAATGCGTAGTTCTGTTGGAAGAGAATCACTAGGTATAATTTAGCCTTATGTTTGAAAAACAGCCTCTCCCTTCAAGAGATTTAAGCAACATCATTGCATTGCATAGTGCTGCAGGCATTTCTGCCACTACTTACAGAAGGAATAATAGTGCTCAGCATAAAGACAAATGCCTACAGTGTGGCAGCGTGCTGCCGTCTCATGTTTTTCCTGCAGCCTTTACTAAAAAGACCATCTATCTGCTTTGACAATTTATCTCAGATCAAAATAGTTTTCTCTGAAATATGTCAGTTTGACGTTACAGTATCTGGACAGTGTTCAGAACTTATGATCAAGCAGAAAAGGAAGGGAATAGAAAGTAACAAAATGAGCTTATATTTTTTCCTAATTTTATTTATTTACTAAAGATTTATTTGATAATTTAATTCATGCTTGTATTACTGTCTGATGAGAAAAGAAAAATGCAGATATCTGATGTTCAGCTTCTGCTCTTTTATGAGCCACTCAGCTTTACAGGAAATCTGAACAGCTGCCCAGGGTACTGGGTGTGGAATTTGGTCTTAGGGGAGCCTCAGATTAGCTAAAAAAGACAAAAAAGTAGAAAAAAACCCAACAGTTTTTGAATTCATGTTTAGAAGAACTTGCTGAATATTTCTTCCACCCAGCAGTCAGTGTCCTTTCTGCAGGAAAATGATGTCATCATCATCACCTTCATTATAATAATCACTTCTTCAAAACGTTGAAAGGAACCCTTCTCTTCCTCTTAAAACTTCAGAATATTTCTGTCAATTTGGCAGAAATTCCTATAACTTTTGAGGCATTTCAAACAGCATGTAAGGGGCAAATGCAATCTTGATCAAAAAGGTCACTCAAGGAGGTAACATTAATGCAGACACTGAGAAAGGTAACATTCTTTCTAATGCCTCCCAGTAAAGCTGTACTAATCTACTAGGATTTTCTGAGCAGTGGTTCAAAATACAATGTCAATGAATGCATCAACTGATCCTTTAAAATTATACTGTGAAGATGGTGAATATCTCCTCAGCCTGTGTTCGTGGTATAACCTTGTGTAACCTTGTTTTACAGCCTTAGTAACAGGGAATAATAAGGTAGTTCATTCTGTGCTGTCTACACAGAAATTTTACTAGAGTTCTCCGTTTTCATTCAGCAAACAGCCACAAGAGGGCATATTTTTTCTTGGTTTCTTCCA
The DNA here is from genome assembly GCA_013400335.1 of Eurystomus gularis. Classification (NCBI taxonomy): domain Eukaryota; kingdom Metazoa; phylum Chordata; class Aves; order Coraciiformes; family Coraciidae; genus Eurystomus; species Eurystomus gularis. The sequence continues at coordinate 178,008 of VZZY01004411.1, forward strand.
CTTCTGTGAATGAAGAGCTTATATATTTCACATTCACTTGTACAGTTCTTGAAAGAAGAATCTTCTGATAATTATTAAACCAAAAATATGTATTCTTATGAATTTCAGTGAGAAAAAGTAGCTACTAAAATAAAAGCATTTCCAAAACCGTTGCTTTTATATTTTACAGAGATTGCAGACTGGTTCCACAAATGAGAAAAGGGGACATTCATACTGATCTCTTTTTCACAGGACTCTGAAACACCTCCAGTACATGAAGCAAGCAGAACTTTTCAACATTTTTTCTTTTTACCAGGATTCAAGTTTTCACAGTACCTCAAAGCCCAATTCTGTTATTCTAATAAATGCTTAAAAAGTCAACAGGGATTTTTCTTCCATCAGCCTGCTCCTCATTCTCTCTTTGTTGAGCTTCTTCTGGTGCAGAAAGTGGTTAGCAGAAGAGTGCCTGTGATGTTGTTCGGTGGGTGTCTGAGAACAAGGAAACGTGCAAGAATCATTCCACTGGGTTTTAAAACACAGGCTGGGCTTTAATCTACATCATATTTATTACAACGGTATTTTTATTCAACAATGCCATCCAGGAATTAAAGCAATGGAAAGTTTTACTGATCATAATTAAAAGAATGTGGAAAATCAGGTATAAGTTCTCCTTTAGAAGGCTTTAAAAAGGAGAAGTCAATGTCAACTAGGGAACAACCTGTTTTCAAGTTCCTCCATTTATTTTGTGGGAATATAAGACACATGTAGACAAGTACAGTGTGTGTATCTGTGTGTGCAGAGTTTGTGAAAACATCACCAGCTTCGTACTGTAGAAACAAACTGTTTAAAAAAACATAGAAAAAAAAAAAGTGTAAAACTGGCTTTTGATGAACTTAGAAAAACCCCATCTTTAAATCCTATTCCTGTATGCACAGACCACCCATCTGATTTCTAAGGGAATGGTAGGGGAGGATGAAGTTCTGCTGAGGTGGGTAACGTGGTGGAAACTCCAATATACTCCTCTGGCCTTCTTTGATTCTGCTGTTATTTTATGGGAGCAACAGTCAGGAGTCTGTTCTACGACCAAGTCACCAGTTGAAGACTTTCAATCTGAGCTCTTCACTAAGGGAAACACAATTTTTGAAAGAACCCCAGTGTGTCTTGTCTGGAAATGTCTGATGTTATCTGTGCCATGTGTTCAATGGCTCTCAGCCTGTGGGCAGAAAGGCTCTTCCTCGGGCAGCCGCAGAAGGAAATATGTTGGAGAGAAGGGTTTGGTGTGGGAGTGGGTTGGTCCAGGAGAGAAATTCTCTCTTAGGAAGTGGTCTGCAGCATGCGAAAGCCAGAGAACCACCAATGTAGCACATTCCACGGGCAAAACAAATAAATGCAAAGGCGGATGTATCCCTGGCAGCTACAGTTTTGCATGTGGGCTACTCTCAAACCTGCACCAATCCCTAGCACTGGGCCACTGCCCAGCTGTTTTCTCCTTATCAGTAAGTGTGGCGAGTCGGCTTTTTTTTTTTTTTTTTNTTTTTTTTTTTTTTAACTCCCAGTTTACCAGCCAGTGACCTCCAGTTCAGCCCCAGCAGGAACGTGTCACAGCAACAACGTGAGTGGGCCCGAGGCTGCTCTGGACATGATGATCTGGCGCAGCACCTGCGCAGGGTGACCACAGCATTCGTTGGGGATGCTCCTGTGCAAAGGCACAGATGTGTGATCCGGCAGCGCGGGAGAGGTCTGCGGTCTGGGGGGAAGGTGTGAGCAAAAGGGTCCCTCGGTGCCCGGTCTCAGCGGGGTGCTGCCCCAGGCGGTGTGTGTGCGTGTGTGCTGGGGTGTCTGCCTGTGTCTGCGGCACTCTCCACGGAGCTAACGCTTCTCGGTGGCCGGGGCGGCGACCTCCGCGGGGAGCAGCAGCGGTGGGTGTGTGTCTGAGCTCACTCACGCTCACCAAGCAGCCCATTTGCTGGAGGGGTGTGCATGTGCGTGCGAGGGAGTGGAAAGGGGTGGCGGGGATGGAGGGAGGGAAGCCAGGGGAAACTCTGACACTCGGCGCAGAAGGAGCGAGACCCTCCGCTGCCG
>VZZY01004411.1:180235-208176 GCA_013400335.1 Eurystomus gularis
CTGCGCGGCTGTCACGGCGGCGGTGAGCTGCCCGGGCTCGGGAAAACCCCTCGGCTCTGCCCTGGCAGCGCCGCAGAGGTGGGATGCGGGGGTCAGAGGCGAGGAGGAGGGAGTCTGAGGAGCAGGGGTTAAAGGCTGGGGAGGTGGGAGCGGCGCAGGCCAAGGGAGAGAGGTTTTGGTCTCAGCCCCGGCTGCCCTGCGCCTTCTTCTGTTTCACGTGGGTGTCTCAGGGAGGTGAGCAGGGCAGCACTGGGCATAACCAGCCCGTGGTGATCAGCAAAACTGTTGCTTGCTGGAGCGGCGGCAAAATTCCTTCCTTCCCACATAGTCGGCCAGCATTGCCATGAGCGCGGCTCTGCTGGACGTGTCCATCACCAGGAGCTGCAGAGCACCTGGCTGGCCTGGGGTGCTGGCTGGAGTGAGATTGGTCTTTTCACACTGACAACCTCTACTTTGCTTTGTGCAGTAACGCAGAGGGTGGTAAAGCTCCTGGTTTTGTAGTGAATGTTCCAAAATTAAAGTTGTTGCTTCTAGAAAGGAAGCATTCTTGAGCACGTTAGGTAATTGCTGACTGTGTACTGGAGAGGCACAAAGCAGCCACCTATGTTTCCTTTAAAAAAGTTTCACTTTGATTTGAGTTGGAAAAAAATTGTCCAAGAACAACAGGGATCAATGGGGCAGCAGTCTGACATAGGTAGAGAGCACTTTGCTGAGAAAGCAGCAGCTAAACTGTCTGTGGCTCTGACAGAGGCCATGAAGATGCAGGCAAGAACTTTTGCAAGAATTTCAGCATGTCATTTTTTTTTTTTACTACTTAGGGATTCAGGTTACAGGTAAAGAGATTTGATTTCACTGTTAACCATTAGGAGGTGATTAACTGAATGGAACAACAATTTAATAATATTGTTCAAACCCATATTAGTATAGTTGATGTGATTTTCATCACCTTTTAATTAGTTTGTTTAGTTTGTTATGGGCGTGAACACTACTCATCATCATCTGCAAGTATGTAAGGGCCAAGATCTTTATTAAATCTGTAGAAAGCTGTGTGTCTTAATATCTTACTACAGAGGAATTTAACTATTTTAATAGCTAATAGTAATCCTGCTGTCAAACAGAGGTAGCCAAATTCTGCAGGTGTCACACCTCTTTTTCTTAAAGTTTCCAAGACAAGTCCTTCTCTGAGGTGCTTCATAAATAGAAGTTTTTCAGCCTTGATCAGACTGAGCAGCCTGGATTCACTTTTATTTGAACTTTATGTTGGCTTGGACATCCAGACTAGCCTGAGATCCAGGAACTAAATTTACTTTCCCTCTTCTTACCACTGGATCAATCCAACAGGGATTCTCAGCATATGGGCAACAGAGCAGAATCCCCGTTAGGTGCAGTGCTGAAGCACAGAGAGACGTGCTCCAAACCAGGCAGAAACATTTTGAGCCAAAGTCTCCCACAGCCAGTATGTGGGCTCTGCCCATGGAGCGCTTTAACCAGAAATGGAAATAGCAGCTTCACCAGTATCCTCTGCTGCATCTCAAAATATAAGAATGACTGCAGTTACATGAGCTGTCTGGACAATAATCCCAGGAAGAAAGAAGTGTCTTCCAATAGTGCTAAGGTGACTAAATCTCAGAAAGCTATAATTTGAATTGTATTCCTGCCCTCAGCTTTGGCCTGGTGAGCAGCTGCTGTCAGATCGCCAGAAGAATGATACCTCTTTTGGATCCCATTCCCAAGCACCAGCCTCTGTCTGCTGCTCTCCAGCTGCAGGTTGTGCCATGAGCTGACCTTTTTAAAACACTGTAATAGCCCTGCTCTAACTCTACTTCTCAATGGCTTTGTTTTGTTTGTTGTTTTTTTTTTCTTCTTTTTCCTGAGGTGATGTTTTCACTGTAGTTACCACTGTGTTCATTATGCAAATTATACTGCACTCTTGAAATTCTACTGGGATTTTGCTATTGAATTAAATGAATCAAGGTCCTTGGAAAAAAGAAAGTTTTAATTAAGCTAGAATATTAAATGGAAATAGATGTTTTTCATTGGGAAAGAGCCCTTTAAAGTGTTTGAGGATACTGCATCATTATTAGTCAGAGATTAAGTAATGGTAGTTAAGCAAATCAAGACTGTAAACACCAAAGTATTAAAAAGCAAAGCCAAAGAATGAAACACCCTTCTAAGCAAACCTGTCCCCACTTTAGTCCTAGTAGAAGGGATATACTGAGCATCTCTTTCCATATTCTATCACAGAACAAGTGGAGTTGCAAATGTCCCAGACAGTCAGGATCTTTACAGTTCAGTTTGCAGGAGGTCATGATCATTCAGAGTCACTCTGTGAACATGCTGTCAGCTTATAGTGGTCAAAATAATGATGTATTTCTGGATTTTTTTTGAATCCCCCTTTTGCTTTTTTTCTTGTTCTTCTTTTTGCTGTTAAAAATACAGATGCTGTAATCTCAGCTGTCTCTTCACTATGCACCCCTGCAATGTAGGCATACCAGTTACCTGTGGCTCCCGAGAGGCTGATTCATCAGCTGGGAATCAGCTGAATTCCCAGCACATGCCGGCATTTCTTTGGCTAAAACCCCCGGTGCTGGAATTGGCCACTGAGCCACCTCTATACTCTTTGAGGTTTCCTACATGAGGGAATCCTTCCATGCTGGTTAAGCAGGCTTTCCCACCACGCTCTCCTGGCAAGGCAGCCTGCAGGACAGCCAGAGCTATAGTTGGCCCATTGTCTTTTTGACCTGTGGAAAATGCTTACGGTGCGTGCTAAGTGTCATTAAATTAAATAGACTCACCGAATGTATGATGTGTTTGTTTTCCTTGCTTTCTGGATTTTCTCCAACTACAAACAAGCAATAGGGAATCTCTTAGTAAAGCCATGCCCGTGAGACATGAAGTATAGTGACTGTATTTAAACTATATGTAAAGCAAATTTTTGCTCCATGGGTGTGCTGTTTTCATCTTTTTTTTTATAATGCTGCACTTCTGTCATACTTCTTAACACAATCTCCCCCCTGCCCTAGCATTCTGTCTGACGTTTATGTATTTTATAAACTTAGGAATTACAATGAGTCAGTGCTTAAATTATTCCTGTAGAAATCTTTAATCCTTTTATCTTCTTTCTGTCCTTGTGTATGCAGAAAGGTCCCTCTCTGGTATTGTTTTTCACATCCTAGAGACATGCTACATGAACATGCACGTGTTAGCTGACAGAGGGTGATAAAAAAAAAAGCAAGCAGAGAAAAAAAAAATCAACCCTTTTATTCCATTCTCCCCAGCTTAGATGGCTCTAACGTCACATGGAGGGGATCCAGGATGAGTCAGGGAGCAGTGTTGTGGTCCAAAATTCCAGTTTGCGTTACAGCTGGGAGGCAGCATTTAGCATCATGTGGGTTTATTTTCTTTTAACAGTAACTCCAAAATAATTTATGGAGGTCATATAACCTAATGGGCAGAACAGATAACAGTAAGCCAAGAAGAACCTGGATTCCCATCTGGGTTGAATAATTGACTCGATTTGACTATCGGAGTCATGGGTGTGGTATTAAAGCCTAGAACATTATACGTGCCTTAACTAAATCATTACACTTCCCTGAAAAATAACTGGAAAATGTGATTAAAAAGTTCAGAGTTCTCCTGGTACGTAATAGTTTACCTAATAGTCAGCTTCATTGGTTGGGCTAAGCAGAGTACATTAGAGGCATTTATTTGCAACCTTAATTTGCAGGACGAATCTTAGAATGTTCAGGATATATATGGCTAAAGACAAATTCATGCTTTAGAGCTTATTTATTCATGGAGACCTGTAACTCATGAGGATCTTTGGCACTGAATGAATTTCACGCTGTATACATTACTTGGTTTTCAGTAATATGGATCCTTTTTGTACATCTTTGCATATTTTTCTTCCGTGTTGTTATAAAAAGAAAGACCAGTCGTGTGAGCTTTTCCTTTTCATGTGGCCAGTTTAAAAGCAAAACAAATACCCATAATTAAACCATTTCAGTCAGTGAATCAGGAGACTTGCAGGAAGCAGATGTCATGCAGAAGAAGAGAAACTAAAAACATTCTGTAACATCTAAGCATACTCTAATGATATGCTGAGCTTTTGTTGTTGTTGTTACCTTATTTATTTTTTTCTAAGGGGATGGGGAGAAGTTACTGATTTTCCTGGAATGTCCCCTTCCAAAAATCCTGGAGACACTGCAGCCGTGAGTCTGATCTCATCTTGTATCAGCGTAACTCAGGACTAAATGCACTGGAAACAAAAAGCCTAGGATTAACTGAAGATTATACAAAACTAAGGCTGTCATGAAATGAAAGACTTGTGCCTGTTCTCAGTCTATCTGTACTCAGTAACTTCAAGGGACTTAAGCACATGTTTAAAGATAGACTGCTGTGTAAAATGCTCTCTTTAAAGAAGTGCTTTCCTAAAGTCTAAATCTAGAGTCAGATCAAGTCTTTCAAAAGTGCGGTCCTGAGGGCTGATGAAGCCAAATATTCCAGCTTAATCTTGGCTAGAATTGTAACATTTTGAACAGCTAGATCTAATGGTATGTGCCTACCTAGCTTGTTATATTCCCCTGGAATTTATCAATGACACACTCCATATAATTGTGGTTACTTTTTGTCTGTCTAAAATCCTTTTTTGGTTTTGTAAGGGAGAGACTGCAAAGAAGGAGTATGTAAAAAATTCTTTCACAACCAAAAGCAAAAAGTTGATTTTTTTTTTCCTTCCACAACGAAGAATTAAAACAATGTCTGTTGCTCTCATGCTTAATGTCTGAATCTCTGCTAAAAAATAGTAAGAGAAAATATGGTGAATTTTTCATATGGAACTTATTCTCTGTAATTTTATAATGCACATATGTGAGGTTTTATGAAAAATAATGCTAAAAGGCTTTAGAACAGTGTAATAAAGGAAAACTGTTCATAACATCCTTTGGTATCAAAAGAGCTAAACAGCTACAATTTAAGGGAGGCAAATAAAATGAAGGACAATGACAAGTAGAGATAGACTGTTGCAAATGCAGTTCCCTTTCAAGATTTACAGGAAGAACTAGCCTTGACTGTAAGGTTCTCCACACTATTTTTCTTACTTCATAATTCGTACCTTTGTAAAATGTAACTTTGCTTCATCCATTCTCTGACTTCTGAAATCCATGTTCCACCTGCATATAAAATACCACACATTTACTTAATTTCATGACACATTTTTTTTTTAAGCAGGTGCCTGAAAACCTTTACTAAGGATGTAACTAAATCTTTAGGTCCTACTAACACAGTAGGTGTTAAAACAGTAGGTCCTACTAACAGGCTAGTTGCATGTTACATCTCTGAAGGTCCGTTGTTGCTTAACAGAAATCAGATAAGACATGGGAACAAATTTGATTTTATCTGTCTCAAATATTTCTTAAAATCTTGTTTTTAGAAGCATGTGTAAGATATGGATAGTCACGATTTACACTTCTGTTTGTATAGTCATTAGTTACAAGCAGTGTACCTTTTCTCATTCAGAGAAGTTCTTGTTAATTTATTAGCTATATTGCAGTAGCACTTGGAGGTCTCAGTCAGAAATGAAGGTCCTTTTGTGTTTAACACCAGTGATATTTCCAATTAAACAAAAAGAACAAAACCCACTTTCAACCATAGTGGAGGGCAAAAATCAACAAGCAAAGAAGTCTAAGAGGTGTGAGTTCCTCAAGAAGTCATGTAACAAACCCAATTTTCTTTCCTAGAATAAACAGAGGTTTCAGCCTGTTTTTTTTTGTTGTTGAAGGATGTAAGCATCAGGGCAAAGTTGAATTTGTAATGGCATTATGAGATCCCCCATTGTGAAAGATAAATAGCAAATCTGGCCTAATGACTCAATAAATTAATTACATTGAATTATCCTGACTTTTGATTCCTGTGACCTCATTAGTTTAGCAGATTAATTTCTGAACAATGCAGCTTCAAAGAATCCACTTTATTCTGAGGAGTTATACTATAAGAAAGTTAGAGGGTTTTCTAGAGGGACCCTGATTCTCCATGTGAACAAATCTGGAATCCTTGGATCCATTGAGCCATGTAATACTTTGAGTCAGAGACTAAGCCTTTGTGTTGCAACTGGAGCAGAACTCTTGTCTTCAAATATAAGAAAAAAAATACTAAAAATACTATGTAGAAACTTATTAAGGAGAAAATGTAATTTCTTTTCATCTGGGGATCTGACATACCAATCTTTACCTTATCTTCATGTATCTTAGAACATTAACAGTGGAGACAATCAGTGTCATCCAGTGTGCTATCTAAGAGCGAAAGATTGTAAGCCATTAATTTATAGAAACAGATCAATTGAAAGGAACAGAAATCCAAGAAAAAAGGGTGAGCTAATAAAAGCAGATGTCTTTATTACCTCTATACACTTCCTAAAGCTGAAATGTAATACCATTTTTTGATAAGGAGTTTCTTTGTCAATGGATCTGTATCTCTTGTCTTCATTTTGAAGTTTTAAGTAAATAAAGTGGATTTTCTGAATGGGGTCCTGCAAAAGTAATCCTGGTTTAATGACAGGAAAAGCATCCGCAGGTGGATGGGTTTTAATTTAGCACAAGCCACAGTACATGTCCCAGTATGGTGATGTACCCTGGAGCTGAGGGGCAAACTTCTGCTACAGCTTGCAGATAAAACTGCTGCACTGAGGAAGTGGACAGTGCCCATGGGAGTGATGGTAGCACAGAACAGTTGTTACGTTCCAAAAAAAATCAAGTTGTAACAAGCTGCATCTTCAGTTTATGTAAATTAGAGACGCCTAACTGAAATTAGTGATTTGCAATAGCTAAGGGCAGGCCTATGTCATTAGAAGAAATGAGCAGCTCTAAAAGCTGAAAGAGGAAAGCAGATATTTAAGTTAGCAATATACTGAAAACATTAGGAAAGAAGACTTGTAAAGAGAAGCTAGATACTGAAGTATAAGGAAGTGTTTCTTGTGCACTGACTGGGTGATTGTGGTGGAATCCCCGAAGGCCACAAGTCATGAGGAAAGGCTGTGTGAACCAGGTTACAGAAAGTTAGGAGGAGCACTCGTTAGTTTATGCCCTGGGTGACAGATTTAAGTGCCTAAATTTATTTGGGATCCTCAGCCATGAGCTCTCCCAGCCGATAAGTATCTATGTAGGGTCAGTCTTTGTGTTAAAATTTAAAATAAAATAAAAATAAATTAAAAAAAATTTCTAACATATATTTCCGTGGTTCAGGTGCCTACTCTTGCCTGCGGTGACCTGGAAGTGCAGTTTTTCAAGTGTGTGTCTGCGTGGTGGTTTTGCTGGTACTTGGGAGTGTGGCTTCCTCAGCCACCATGGTTCCACTTTGTTACAAGTGCTGTTATCAAAGACCCAACAGAAAGGGACTGTGGCTTGGTGTGGTTAGAACATCATCTTTCAGGGATAAGAGTTCTCTTAGCAGACCTACTCCAATTAATTTTTCTATCTCATTGTTGATATTTCCTATCTGATACTGAACTACACTATTGAATTAATCTCTAAGAGTCCAATCCTATCTGTTCCTGAAGGAGTGTGTTAACCTTGGGGCTGCAGGATAACAGGTGTTGTGAAAGGTAGATCTGATTTCAGTCTGTAGAAGAACTGGGTGCGTTTGGAGCCCACCCTGGTTTTGCCAGTAAGGTGGGCAGAGCAATGCCTGGTTTTGAACACCTCAGGCACTGGAGTAACCAAGACTCTGTTGTATGTGCACCCAATGGCCCAGGTGCCATGGGGGATGTGTTGTTAAGCAGGTTTGGCTACATACAAAGTTTGGCAACAGCAGAAGACAGGTTTTATACTGTTCTCTAATGCTAAACCTGGCTGACTGAAGAGGCAGTTAAGATCATAAATCTCTGTTATTAATCTAATCTTTTGGCAAAAAAAAAATTGTAATAGAAAAGGATGCTTTACATAGCTGCTGCATGAATCATTGTGGTGTGCTGATCTCATGTCTTCTACAATATCTAATGTTGTCAGAACCAAGGTTTTCTCAACCCTGATGAAATCCAAGGTGTTTATTTTAAGGCTGAATTTATTATTTTCTAAATTGAACTCGAAGTTTCAAAAGCTTTAAGGAAAAACCGACTGGATGTAGTTTTTGGAATGTCAGACCCACCTAACTGAATAAAAAGTGAGAGAATTGATGCATCTAAGAGTTACGAACATGGTTCAGGCTTAAGGGTCTTTTAGGTCCTCCTTCTTGAAGTAAAGGTGGATTTTCCTCTTTGGCTCTGTTCTATCTATCTTTCTAAGATGAGTGTCCTGTGTAATACTGTTTGCAGTGTACAGATTTGTTTTGGAGTTATTACTTGGTGTTTATAGTCCTCTAGTGACATCTACAAAAAGCAGACATATATTATCTCATAAAGCTGCCTCGGCTGGAAAAAAGTAAGAAATGAATATATGGCAAAGAAATATCTTTCCCAATATAACAAACACTTCAACAACCTGTGCACCTTTCAGTGAAATTTCGGAGAGTTTTCACATAAGAAGTTTTTCCACCTTTAGATAAAATCATTATAGACTGCTTAGGCTGAAGATTGATTAAACTCATGAAATTAAATGTATGTGAGGTGAGAAATGGTAGACTGATACTCTTATGGTAGCCATCTGAAAATTCATATGTCTAGGTTGTTTGGGTTTTTTGTTGTTGTTTTTCTTTTTTTTTTTTTTTAAAGACTTTTACACTTTTAAGTATAGATCAATTGTTATGCAGTCATCATGAGCCTGAAGATCCTGTGTCATTTGCTTCCAGTGACTTTGCTACAGCTCATTGCTTTCCTAAATGGCAAGGAAAGCACCATTCTGAAACTCACAACACAGACATTGATCGCCCTGATGGTGCTTAAAATCAAATCCTGGCTACTTGGTGACAGATTAATTATTGTGCTTTGGCTCTTAAAGTGATAGAAGGGATGGTTTTTTGGTTTGTTTTTTCAATTTGTTGTTGTTGTACATTTATGTGTAAGGATGAAGAATAAACACTGAAGCACAAAACACTGCTGAAAGCTCCAGTGCCAATTTCTATACTTTTTCACAGCCTGACAAAAAAGCAGGAGGTATGTGTGACAAACAGAGCAAGGACTTTGTCTCTCTTAATCCCAAACATCTGGTTTCAAAACAAGAGTTAAAAAAAAAAAAAACAGAAAGAAATTTTCATATTCAGTTTAACACCCAAGGTGAGATTCTGCATGGCTTATCTCTGTTTTTTCCATTGTGCTGGGTCCGTGCTGCCTGCCAGCATGTCCTATGGGAAAAAGACTCGGTATTTTCTAGCTGGAATTGCCCATCCTTACCTCTTTGCTGCAGCAGTTCTTCAGGTGTTTTTGAGACACAGGACAAGCTGCTTCTGCCTCCAAAGTCTTCTTCCCTCTAAAATTTCTTCTTCTTCCTACAGTTTAACTCTCTTATGCTTTTGTAAAAACTTCAGACACGCTTATCCTGTATCCTGTCAATTCCCAGAAATGGTGCCAATATGATGGAAAAGCCTCACTCCCTAGGGGTAAACTACTCAGCAGCAATCTTGCATGTGGGGTGTTAAGCTGTTAAAGGAAGAGAATTCAGTCAGATTTCAGCTCTTGTGTCATATTTTCAAGACAAAGGTAAAAACACCTCTGTTTATGATAGCATTTATGCCACCGATACCACAGGCACAGCTGTTCTGCAGTTGGTCAGTGCTGAAATATGGGTAGCAATTTTCCTCATAAAGATAGGCTTTATTTCTATTTTTATCCTAGGTTACCACCCTTCTTTAAGGATAATAAAATCTGCTCTAGTTAATGGTATTGAAAAAGAGAAAGTACTTTCCATCCTTTCTGTCCTTTCCTTCCTTCCTTTCCCTGCAAAAAAGGTAAATGCCACGGAAGAGATGTGAGAAGAGCAGTTTGGAATGTGTTTGGGTTCATTGTGTTTTGTTTTCCATCCAGGAATTTACATGACACAATGGAAAGTGGGATCTGACACCTCCAAGATAAGCTATTAGGTGATCTATAAAGTGCTACACTCACTTTATAAGGGAAATGATATGTAAGGCCAGAATAACTGCGACACAGTAGCTTTGAATGTATGTAGCATTGTTATCTTCTGTGCAAGCATCAGCAGAGATTACAATAGTTTGTTGTGATGGCCCTGGGGAAATATCACAAGGCCTTGCAGTAGGCAATGTATGATTTGTTTTCATTCTTTTCTCAGTAAAAGAGCATTTTGATGCTTGGAAGCCATGACCCTTTTTAAATTGTACTCTCTTCATTCTTCCTTTGGGCCACACGGGAGAAGAGGTGTGAGCACAAGCAGTTGAAAAGGTTCTGGCAGAGGATGGTGATATTAATGATTGACTCTGTGGAAACAGTTTGTTCTGTAGAGCCATGAAAACTTTGTAGACATTACACTTAGATCCACAATCCTCAGTCAGTGTCTCCAGTGTTTTGTCTTAGAAGATCAGTAGCTTTTTTCCAACTAGTTTTATTAAATCCCACTGGTGGGATCTGGTCTGAGATACAAATATATTATGTTATGAAAAGCTTTCCAGGCTTAGCCTGTGTGTGCCACCACTCAGAAGGAAACCTCAGCTCTACTGTAGAGGCAGCAGAAATTGCTCAGAGCTCTTTTTGGACATGCTCAAGTTTAAGATGTGACCTCAGTCCCATGGGTGTCTTTTCTTGTGTAGCTGTCATTCCCACCTCCTGCTTCTCTGTTAGGCTAGCAGAAAGTCCCAAAATAGGCATTTGAGTTTCTGGCAGTGTTTGCTGCCTATGTACTTATTATTCATTCCCTACAGAGATATGGTGGTGCGTGGGACTCTCTGGTTTTTGTAAAACTTCGAAGTAACGTGTTCCTCTTGCGGTTCACAAGACATAGGTTGGAAACCCTGATACGGAACAAACATATTTCCTTGTTCTGATGCTGGGTGATTGGGTAAAACTTTCTCATTTCAGTGTAGAAGCTTTATCTTTTCGATTTCAGATGATGGGCAAGGCAATTCAGTGGAAAGTGTGTTGAAGAATCTTGTTTACTTGGTGTCCCTAGAAACTGAATCCTGTTTAGACAATAAGCATTCGTCCATAAACAAGATACTGAATTCAAAGTAAGGGTAACTGTGAAAGATTTCTGTTGTCTGTTTAATGCAGGAGTCGATCAAATGTTCCTCTAATAATCTGAAGTCTGGAAAATCTTTTACAATTATTTAAACATCTTTCTTGGAAGATGCTTTACCTGTACGTTTCCCACAAGCTGCCCATACTCTGTGCTTATAGTTTCTGAAAACAAAACATGGATAGACTTTGATAATAATTCAAAGTTCATATAGGATTCTTTTGATTAGTTAGAAATCAAGGCTGGTGTCCTAGAAGGGGAGAACTGCACTTATGCAGTACCAGAAACAGTGTTTGGTTTGTTTGAATAATGTGCGACTGTCCCCTCTCTCTCCCTACAGAAACTTTTCTGTTTCACCTTATTGAGATAATTTAAAAAAAAAAATCAACACAAATGAAATACACAGAGACTATTTTATAAATTGACCCTTATTGCAACCTAGGTGCAAGTCTCAGGGAAGTCAGAGGACATTCTTAGTATTCAGCGGTTCTCCCCAGGATTATTCTAAGAAACACATATCGCTCAATACTGAAGCCTGCTCTGGTCTGATAAGGTTTGTCTACATGCGGAAGTCAGTGTGCTGTTAAACTAGAATAACAGTGTACAGCGTGGTATCTTCTTCACACTAACTCTCTGCATGACCAGTCACAGGGTGTATGTCCTAAGGCTGCTTTTGAAGTGAAGTAAGCTGCTCTCTAATTAAAAGTCTTCGAATATACACTTCTGTGCAATGTGAATTGCAAAGCAGTCAGCATGCTGCTAACTCACATCTTACTGTGTCTGGACTCTCACGTTGGGAAGCCCAAAGTTTTTCACTTTTAAGGTCTTGGCCAATTATACCTGTAAGTGCAACAGACAGTATCAGTGCACTGTACTGTGCTGCAGAGTGCTTGGATGCTACATACCAGGGTAGAATTCTATGCTCATTGAAGTGAATATAACATTTTCTCGGATTTTAGTGAAAGGTCCAACTTTATGCTGGTGTTCATGTGTTTACTTGTATCAGAGCAACACCTAAAAATCCAACCTGGAATTTTGGCCTCATTGCGTTGTTACTGATAAGTTAACATCTAAGGAGAGCTTAGAGAAGAGCAATAAAAATGAGAAGGGAGTCTTTGCGTCAGGTTTGATTTATGAGGAAAAATTAAAGGATTTGAGTGTGCATAGCTTGCTTGAGTTTAACAAAAAGAAGACATGACTGTAAATACTTCAAAAGTTTAATTCCAAAACCAGCAGACAATTTGCTTAATGTTAAAGACATTCCAAAGGTTAGGACAGCCGCTCAGGAGACCTGGGGTTAATTCCATGACATATGTCCGTAGGCAAGTAATTTCTGCTTAGATCCGAGCAAATTCCTGAAGGCACCCAACTGCCACTTCTTTGTCTACAATGTTGAGTGTTAGTCAGCTGAGGCTGAAACCCACCTAATTCAGACAATTAACTTGTTAAATACCTTTGCAGGTCTGGATCTTGCCCTCTACCTGCCTCAGTTATTTTTGTCTGTAAATGGTTAAAACCTGTTTTTTGTCATAGAAAGAGTATGAGAATAATAGATTTGGAAAGTATGAGTGTTCAGCTGTTGGAACAATGGGAACCATGCAAGTATACTGAATGGAAAAACTAATTAAGATGGGATTTATTTCACTTGTCTGCAGTATAAGGTGGTCACCTAATCTTCCTCTGCTTTTAGTGTGGAGGTGATGGGCTCCCAAGGGCTATGCACCCTATTTGGCAACAGTATCTGAGATGGTGATGAATGCACTCCAGCAGTGTCTGTCTCTATCCTCTCTGGAGGGAGTCAAGACAATGCCTGAATTTTTTATGGTTGAAATTAGGCAAGATGAATGTTATCTTAAGAATAAAAGGATCAAATAAAATCAACTCAGCTTGATTTTAAGGAAAAAAAAAAGTCTTTAATGAGTGTATTTGCTGAAATGTTCTTTTAAAAGAGTTACAGAAACCACCTCAAAGAACTTGTGTTTTCCTCCTGTTACTTTACATAAAACACTCAGGAAGTCTTTTATTAAAAACTAAATGCATGATAGAGCTCCCACTTCTCCTGTTCTCCTGGTTCCCCGGAGAAAATACAATTATGAGTACTGTGACTTTAAAGAAAAAAAATGTAGGAAAATGAAAGTTATTCAGATAAGAGCTTCAGGTATTCAGATGGGAGCTTCTATTAGAGCTGCTGGAGGTCCATGTGCAAAGCAGCTGCAGAATGCTGGGGATCTGAAGAAAGGCTGAGCAATACAGACTCATGAGGAAGAGTGAGATGACCTATCTGAGGTCCCAGCTAACCCATGCAATTGCACAAGTTTGCTTTTCGAAGAAAAATGAACTCAGTTTATCCTGCTGTAGGTGTGACTCAGCGGTAAAGTCCTCCCTTGTATTACTACATTTGTTAGCCTGTGGGACAGCAACATTTCTTTGTCACTACTTCACTCTTTTTTGGTTTACACTCTTCAAAGAAAAGACCTGCTTTCAGGCTTTGTCCCTCTTGTTTTGATAGCTTCCACCTCCATCCCCTCCAACTACTTGTCTCTTGAATACTTCACTGGCTCTGCAAGGAAGGGAAGGAGACTCCCTTTACTATTCAGCCCCCTGTCCTCTGTCTCATCTATGGATGAAGGGGCAGGTATGAGTGAGCAATCAGCCACTTCAGGGGCAGGGACCTGGTGTCAGAGAGCCTGTGGCTACATATGGTACTGAACTAGACTTATGCTTATGTCTAAAATATACTGAATTCAGAAGACCAAAATATATTTGAAGGAACTTAATGTTTATTGCTTTTTCTTGACCTTGCAGACCCAACAACTATTGCTTTTGGAAATCAGACTGTCCTAGGAACTTAGAGGGGGATCTGGGGTTCGTACAGAGGATCTAAATGTGGTGGGGATTTTATCTGAGTGTGGAGCAAACCTGACTCAGATCAGGACATGAAATAAGAACTCCCTAATTGAAGAGGTGTATTTGGGCCATTGAAGTGCTGGGGTCTGAGTTGTGGGCCTCAAGCTGGAGTTGACCTGTGGATGACTCACAACCTAGCAGAATGTTTTGTTTTTCTTATTGGCTTCATGTTCCAGAGGCAGAACCTGGTCCCTCTGTGGCTCTGTCCTCACCCAGGTGGTCATGGCTGGGGTGGTGGGTGAGGCCAGGTCTATTTTAACCAGGAGCTGATTTGTTGCAGGAGCTTCCTGTTGGGTGTGGCTTCTGTTGGGGCTGGTTGCATCTTGCTGAGTTCTCTCAGTGGTTTCCTTGCATGTGAAGGGCCACTGAGGGAGCCATCTCTGTCCGTTGTGTCCAGCAGGTGATGTTAGCACCACAGTGGGCAGCGGAGGAGCTGGGCCCACAGGAACCTATGGCAGGACTGTTTGAAAGATTTCTAAGGGGATGTTGCTGAGTTCAGTGTGGGCCTGTGTGATCAGGCAACTGATGGCAGTGTAAAATGATAATGGCTGAACCAGCACAACAGCCATAATGCTATGAACTTAAAAGCACATCTTCAACCTGAGTGAGATGCAGTCAGCGAGTGAGATGGGAGATGCACCAATTGCTGGTCCCCAGAGAGCCTTAGCTTGAACTAGTCACTATGTTCCTGAACACCGTATGGACTCTTGGCCATCCTGCTGCAGAATCACAGACATATATATTCTGCGCTGTCAATAGGTAAGCGAATAAAGACAGAGGTCATGTGAATTGCACTGAGACCAGCTTCTCGCCTGGCTCTCTTGACACTCCAAAGTCATAAACTGTCCCATGAGTGACTCCAGACCTGTGAATTCACATAATCTGCTTTATGCCTGGATTCAGAGGCTCTGAATCATCCTCTGTAAGTACCTATCACTTTCCTTTGGTTTACATCCTCTGAATCTCACCTAGGTGCCTGATGTGGGCAGTGAAATATGCTTCCAAGTGCCCTGTGCTTCAGACACACAGAGGAGGACTCTCTGTATGAGTGCTTGCTCACAGGTCACTGCCAGTTGTAAAACACAATGCAGAGGACAGAAAGAAAGCAGACAACAGTGACAGGAACAGCACATTGTCTATATATAGCAAAGTAGCTGTTGTAATCTGCCTGTTACTGTTATTAACAACTATATTACTTTTTGCTCCTTCTGACTATTTTATCCCTCTGGTGTCATTCATTATGTACTTAGACTATAAGCTGCAAGGAGGAGAAGCTCTTGTATCTGCCTTCATAGTATGTACAGCACTATGGGGTCCTGCCCCTGACTGGGGCCTCTAGGCACTATCCCAGTATAAATAATACATAAAAATAGATCAGCAGTGTAACATCCATCAAGAAAACCATACAGAGACCTAAACAGTGTTTTAGTATTGAATTGCTCTACTGTCTAATGTGGAGTTCATGCAATAGCTTGCTGTAGTTTTCTGAATTAGAGGACAGATGATACAAAGCCTTGTATCTATGGGCAAAGTGCTGGGAGCTTGGGGAAAATCTACTGGGAAGTGTGCTCAAGATAATTTACAAATGTGGAGAAGAATACATCTTTTGTGACGTTCAGGACTTTATCAGGTTTATTTTGGAGGCTTTCCAAGATTAATAGCAAAAAACAGCGAAAATTTTTGAAGTGAAGCAATCAGACCAAATTTCAGCTGCAGCAATAGCTGCAATAACCCAGGAGTTTGCAGCAGCTTCATCTCTCGACACAGCACTGATTGTTCATGTTGCACCAGGTAGGATCATATTAAGCAAAACAATTTAACTAAGTGGTACAGATAGCTTTTGAGGTGTGCAAGGAAAATACACAACAGAAATGGGTATTATTAATATAATAACCTGTATTGCAGTCATTATTGTAGTGTTCATCTGCACTCAGAGCCTCACTGGACTACATACAAAGAGTGGGAGTTAAAACTCCTCTGAAAAAAATTAACAAGTATGTTAGAGAACAAAGGTGTACCTCAGAAATGAGGTATTACTATTCTCATTCAGCTTGGAGTCATGAAGGTGCAGCGATTTGCTCTTGGATAGTTGTAGATAATTGTTCCGTGCAATCAGTTTGGTGGGATTGATGAAGGAGGTTTTGGAAGGTGGAAATGGACAACTCCATGGCCACTGAGGATTTGTTTCTTGTGACAGCAAAGTATTGGACCAGTAGCACCAATTCTCAGATGGTTTTTGAGAGAAATGGATAGGAGTTAATATTTTCAGACCCCTGATCCACTTCCATTTTAAAGATCCTTTTGTGTGAGTACTTTTTTGTTTGACCCATGACTCCACTTGTTCCATGTCCATTTGGTAACCTTGATTGAGCGGTTCAACCATCATGTTCTAAGTATCCCAACTTATAGGTACAGTCATATAGTTTCTCTTTCTAACCAGCAGAAAGGGAAACACCTCAGTTTCCCATCCAAGAAGTCTGAAGTGGCTGGATGTATATTGTCCTTGAAGTGCCTTTTTCCCTCTAATGACTGTAAATGGAAAGCAGATGAACAGACACCTTGTTTTCAGATGACTAAATATAAGATGAAGGAATTACAGTATTTCTTTAACTCATTTTAACCGGTTTTGCAGACTTTGGGATATTAATGACAGCAAGAGCTTGGAAAGCAGTATATCTCTAAGAGCAAACACTGGCACAAAGTATTTAGTTCACTTAGGTTGCAGTGCTTTGAGGGAGTGAGCTGGGGTGATTCTCTTAATTGTCAACACAGAAGCATGTTTCAGTGTCAGAAGGTTTAATCAAATAACCCCTGTGCTGGGTTTCTTTTTTTTTTTCTCACTCCTTCATCTTTGGAAAAACATACTGTTGCAAACTTGGAGCAGAGGTAGCATCTCCAGTCTCTGCTGCTGAAATGGGATAGGTTTCTATGCCGGTGAACTGGGATGGACTTCCACGCTGGTAGCTGCTGGATCCAGTCTCGCCCCTTGTTCAATGGTGGTGCTGCAGGATTGTGTGGCATTTAGTATAGGAAGATCACACAGGATTTGATTTAGGATCATCACTGCCACGGCTGTTGAGCATCTGGGTGGCTGTTTGTTGAAAAGAGTATAGCAGCTTGCTGGGTGCTTTTATATCACATCACAAATGACATTAATAAGTAAATCAAAGGGAATGTTATTTAAGAGGCTGAGGCATTTCCCTTAACTTCAAAGAGTTGGACTTGGCCTATTAAATCCAAAATTTTATCTACAGGCACAATATACACATAAAGGAAAACAAAGACAAACCTTCTTATTTATCTGCTTTCCATAGTACCTGCCTTAGTCTTTTCTGATTTATCTGGAGCCATTGGGGCAATTTTCCTGCTGTCCTTGTACCCAGGTTGGAAGAGGAAGACTTCTCTGTGGCATCACATAATTTATTTTTGTTAGCTTTTTGCAGGTCCAGCATCCCTGGAGGTGAGAACTGTGCAAGTCAGAGTCCTGATTCTTTCTATATCAAACTGATAGCTCCTGATTTCAGTTTCTTCATTCTAAGAAAAGTCTGTTAGTTGTGTGGAAGGCTTTATAAATGCATTTAGGGAGACTAAGAGTCCTTGGTTTCCACAGATCCAAATAAAACCATGGAGAGAAATAAGTTTCTTTCATTGCCCTCGAGAAGGGTTAGGCAAATGGCCTGATCAGCAAAAGAAGAGGTAAGCAGTTGTACAATCTCCATTTATATCATTCACACTTACATGTTGGGAAAAGAATTCCCAGCTTAAGAGTGGGCTCAAAATTAAAATAGAAACATCCTCAAGGCTTTTGGAACAGGAAAAAGAAAAGAAGCTGCAGAAGCTCAACTCTCATGCATTGTTAAAACAAAACAAACAGCTGAATGGCAGAAGAGTTGTTCTTTTTTTCCCTAAAACATTTCCTTAAACTCTTTCTTCCAAGATCCATGCTGATTATTTATTTGTTTTAGTTTTTCTTTCTCAGGAATTGATTTGATGAAAAAAAAGTTAGGCATCTCATCTTCTGAATATGATGAGAGGATACTAGCAACAATTTTGCTAGTTTCTTAAGCATAATCAGTTATTAATCCCTTCTTCTGCTCGTGTGTTCGAAGAGAGCAAGGGATTCATCACCTATCCTTCGTTGTCTGTAACCCTTCCACCTTAAACGTATTTCCAGTCTCATTTCGTCATGAGCCTTCTGTCCTCAGTCCTGCAGATCCATTTCCAATAAGTATAACAGCACTGAAAGTGTTTGAAGTAAACCTGCCAGTCCTGCCTGCAGCTGCGAGTGACTCCATGAACAGGTCCTCTGACAGAAGAGGTACAAACCTGTGGCACAAGGGCCATGTACCAGAGGTCAGTAGCATCCTCCTGTCACAGTACTGCCTGTATGCCTTTTATTGCCTCTTTTTCTTTTTTGAGGTCTGTATTTCATGGAAGGTGAACTAAGAACACCCATGGAGAAGTTGGTGAACTTCTGCTCTAAAACCACGCCCCCTGAGCAGGATGTTGTAGGAGGACATTTGTGTGCCCTGTAGGATACATCAGGTGTTTGCTGTTTTTTTTCAAGTTTGTCAAAGTTTTTCTGAAAACAGTTTCAGTGATCATAAAAGCCAGCTGATGTTTTAGCCTAGCACTGTCTTTTTCAAAACCAGAGTTAAATTTCAAAGATTTCACCTGTAATTTATCTGCCCACATCCTCACAAAACCTAGAACCCCCATGCCTTTTTAATTTCTACCTGATGGCCACGTTAGCCTGATTCAGACTTCGCACTATTGGAATATTTTGCATGGTTTTGCCACATCTTGCATTTTCCACAGAATTTACACAAGGAAAGGTGGATTTTTTAAGTGCTAAAACTTGATGAGATGCTTTGCTGGCTCTGTCACTTCTGATGGTGTTAGTGGCACATTTCCCTTGTGGGTGCAGGGACTCTCAAGAAGACCTCAGGGGAGACAGATGGGTCACATCTGTATTTGTGAGTTAAAGCCAAAAGATGGTGTTGGCCTGCAATAGCCTGTGATGTTTGTTAATGTGCTCACTGGGCTGGTTTTTGCTGTTGTCAACTAGCACATTTCCAAACTGCCCTATCCCCTAGCTGGGGGGGATGTGGAGGGCTCCCAGGTGGCAATATGGTTGAGATCACTTGGTTTTGAAGGGAATGGGGGTTTAGATGTATGGAGAGAAGCTGTGCCAGGCTGCTCTGTCTCAGGATCTGCAAATAATGTCTGGCATATTTTATTTATTGACACAGACTTAGGCTTGGGGTCTGGAAGCTCAAGCCAGAGCTTCACTGGGAGTGACTCTACAATATTCCTGTGATTGCACAGGCCTCTCCTCCACCAACCTCGTTTGTTTTGTCTTCTTAGATGTGAACTTGTCAGGGAAGGTATTGACACTTGCTCTTTATTTGTAGAGTATTTAGTACCATGTGGCCCTGACCTGCATAGATTTCAATGCAAATAAAAGCAGTTCAATCTGCTCTTGCCTGGAGCTTGTGATGTTTTCCCTGACTATAACTGTACTGTTAAAGAAGGAACAAAGGGTAGATACTTAAGAACTGTAAACCTGCCTCACTTTAGCCCCAGCTATTTAATTTTGTAGGCTTATGTCAGACCTTTAAGGTTAAAAGTGTTTCTTTTCTTGTCTTGGCTTGAACAGCAAATGGAATGTTTCAAAGGAGAGGAAAAAAAAAAAAAAAGTCCATACAACGCAGGCCAGAGGGATGTAGCCTTGCCTGTTTTTCTTGATCTGAAACACTTTTTTAGCTGGAGCATAATATGGCCTGGCCATCTCAGTTTCCATCCCATTTTTGGATCAAAAGTTGTACACCAAACAGGCACAGAAGCAATCATTTGCTCATGAACAGGCAGATGTTTGCTTGTTGCCTTTGCAGCATAACATTTTCTTAGTTGGACCTTTCTTCATCCCTTCCTCCTCCATGAACACCCTCAAAACAGAGGAGGAAATAATTCTGGCTTACAATGGAGAAAGCTCTGAGATGATAATGAGAAGCAGTGAATAAACTCTCCGTGTCTTACATGATACAGACTTGAACTCTGCTGAAGGGGCCATACACAGCAAGGTCAGGAGTGTGATGAAGTATAAGTTTGGAAGTGGAATCTGCTGGAGAGATAGTATAACCCACTGAGTGATAAGTGCTGACAGACTGACACCCTGATGTTTGAAGTGCTTTCCCTTGCGACAGAAGTATGTCTCTGATCCTGTTGTGTTATGGCCAGACTTGGTCTGTTTTGAAAACCTATACTTCCTTCACGTGGAGACTCAGAAAGATTCAGGCTGAATCTATTTAACAGAATCCTGAATTTTGAGCCGCAGTTAAAGATAAATTTTAAAGATTCGATATGGCCTTCTCAAAAGGCATTTGTAACAATAATCATAAGCATATGTCAATACCTTTACATTATTATATGTTTATGTTAATGTTTTTCTAATACTTCACTATTACTATTTACTGCACTAGTTTGTAGAGAATAAAAGCCTTAAGTTATGATTTCAAAGGAATGATAAAACAATAACACTGGGGAAGTTCAGTCATATTCTAGTGCTTAACAAATTGGGAGCATTATTCAATCTGTCCAGGCAGGCTCTTGCACGGTTCCTGTTCCTCTCTGTTCCTTTCCTGTGGGTTTAGCTTGTGAGTGCTCTCAGTATGGCCACACAGCGAGAGAAACTGGAATATGTGAATGAGACTCAGAGTGGGAGGCAGAAGATTAAGTGAAATGTCCTGGGAGCTTCCAGGAGAAAGCTGCTCTGCTTTTTACCCAAACCTCAGTGACAGAAGCTAGTCATGGATGGTTTGACTAATATGGGGTCTTAAGAAAGAATAGTGATATGTTTCCAGTTCCTTGCATCAGTTTACTTCAGTTACAATTGCAAATTTATAAATACTAAAAGAAAAGAATTGTAAGTTTCAAAAACAAAGAAACTTAGGAGAGAAAAAAAACAAAGTATTTTTTTGGTTTTTTACCTTTAGCTTCTAGTCTAGGACTTGTTGTGCCAGTTCAGCCATCATCATTTTATGCTGCCATCAGTTGCCTGATCACACAGGCCAGCAATGAACTCAGCAACATCCCCTCAGAAGTCTTCTTTCACACAGTCCTGCCGTAGGTTCCTGTGGGCCCAACTCCTCCGCTGCCCACCTTGGTGCCAGCATCGCCTGCTAGACACAATGGACAGAGATGGCTCCCTCAGCAGCCCTTCACATGGAAGGATGCAAGGTGCAACCAGCCCCAACAGAAGCCACACCCAACAGGAAGCTATTCTAGTTGATTGGCTTCTAGTTAAAGTAGCCCTGGCCTCGCCCACCACCCCAACCACAACCACCTGGGTGAGGGCAGAGCCACAGAGACACAGGTGGGCCAGGTTCTGCCCCTGGAACATGAAGCCAGTGGGGAAACACAACATTCTGCTAGGTTGTGACTCATTCGCATGTCAACTCCAATCCAGGGCCCACAGCTCAGGCCCCAGCGCTTCAGGACTGGGACAAGTTCCCCATCCCATTTCCTGTATCTCCAGAACAGCAATATTCTGCCACATTTTCAGCATATTTCTGGTACCTGACATGGCAATTCTGTTACCTAGTCTGGTTCTTTGACAACAACTGATCAGAACACTTCACTGCTTCAGAAGACAAGAGGAGGCAGTGATATAACCCTTAATAGTATACCAGTCTAAATGGGCCTCTTTTTAACTACTTCAATACCGAGGGTGTATCTGCATTGATAATAGAAAAAAATACTGTTTTCATTCTGATTAATAATAATAAAACACTATCAGATATGTTAGAATGTCACTTTTAAGTGATTCGCAGCCATACTCCCCTCCACTGGAAACAATGAGAAATAACTCCCAAGTGCTTTTATTATCAGCATCCCAAAGGATAACTGTCTGCACTTTGATTCCATCCCATTCTCTAATACATATGCACTACGCTGCATTTTTTAACCATGCAATCAGAAACCATGTGTTCTTCAGGACGTCTGGGTCATTCCTGCAGAGGGTGGACATTGAATGGGAAAGACACCAAGGAAGTAGAAATGTCTTGTTACTTTTAAATAAGCTTAGTAAAACATTGTCTTCATGTTTCCTTTGCTTCTCAAACTTACTGTGAGAGGCAGGATCACATTCTGTTCCTTCACATTCCAGCTGTAGCTCTGATATTTGTAACTTTTCAGTTCTTGGCCTTGCAATCATCTCAATTAATTTATCATGGATT
Organism: Eurystomus gularis; assembly: GCA_013400335.1. Lineage (NCBI taxonomy): Eukaryota > Metazoa > Chordata > Aves > Coraciiformes > Coraciidae > Eurystomus > Eurystomus gularis. The sequence goes on from VZZY01004411.1 coordinate 202,494, forward strand.
CCCTTCTGTGCAGCATGGCATTTTCTTTTATTTTTTCTTAAATGAGAGTACTACCACAGTAAGGACATAACACTGCATTTCCTTTTTAGTATCAGGATAAGAGCCTGTTTCACAACCATCAGAGGGATTTATTCCTTTACCTCCTAGAGCAGAGGACCATGCTCAGACGTGTCAGGGTTTTATGATGGTACAGCAAATAATAGTCAGTGAAGGGCGTTACGTAGGGAGTAACTATATGGAGATCTAGAACTGGAGAAAGGAAAGTAATTATTCAAGTAATGTTTTTGTTGGTTTTGGAAGCATTTATTTGGTCTGGGTATAGTCAAATAGATGAACATGTAACAAATTTTTTCCTCCCACATAGGATCTCATACTTTAAACTAGAGTCAACAGAGAAAGTGCTAAGCACCTCAGGTTGGTAGTTTCATTTTCTGGTGGTTGCTGTTTCTCTCTGTTGGTTATAAATGTAGCTTTGAGAGACCAGGCTGCCAACTTCTATTTTTCAGGCACCTACATTAAATGGAGGTGTGTCAGAACCTTAGAGATATTATGAAATATTTTTACAGTAAATGTGTCAGAGACAAGCTCTACTTTAATTCAAATTATCTGAAAGAACGTGCTCACTAATTATTCTGTCAAAAGAATTCAGAACTGGAATTGAGATGATAAATTTAATGTTTGTGTACTAGTGAACACAAGTATTACCAATATTATAAGGTCACGATAATTTTCTACTGAACTACTGCAACTTCAGTGAAGTCAGTGGACATGTGCCAATGTATCCCTTACTGATTACTCTCTGTGTTACTCTGATACAGCTCCCTAGGAGACATTTTGTTATAAATCTTTATTATAAATCTCTGCTACTTTCACTAAAAATGTGAAGATGTTTGGTAAAATACAAGGAAGTCAATTGCCAGAAAAAGAACAAAGAAAAATGAGAATGAATAATCAGATAATCACTATTTGCAACTATAAGCTTTTCTAAAGTATGATTTAGGCAAAAAAAGAATTTGCATTTTCACATTATGTTTAGAAATTGCATGATCTCAAGAGGCTTGAAAACCTTCAGAGATATTGAACATGGGCTATAGTATTGCCATGGTTAGTAGTACTCTTACTAATTTATATGTTTGATCTAATTAGACATATATGTTATTAGAAAAGGTAAATTAGCATTCATCTTTGACGCCATGTATGGATTTTTGAACATGGAATCTTCAGTCTTTATTTCTCAAGATTAAATTCAGCACAAAGCTTTCATGTTTACTTCTGCATCTCATTTGCTCAGGAGAATCAATTTACTGGATGGACACCTCTCGTGTTATGAGACAGCTATACGCCTTTCTAGAGATACAGTATGTCTTTGTGAAAACAAAATTAGGCTGCCAGTGTGCAGTTGTTTAAAATAAGCTCCATGCTTCACCGATGTGGTGGGTAAGATCATGACATAGTTTACAGATCTACACAGGATTTCAGAAGGAATTCATAGGGATCCCTACGGGACTTGACCTTGTTGACAGTGTTATTGACATAACTCATTTTCTTCTCTGTTGGATGGAAATCTAAAATACAGCCTTATTATGTAGCCTCATTGAGCTGCAGGAGGGTAACAATGTCTTTCAAATTTTTGTAAAAATTTAAATTTATTTATCAACAAACACATTTTCCTATTAGGGGAATTTTCTGTGGCTGGAAATGAACCAACTATTTGATGCATCATATGTGATTAAGAAATATTTCAAAATGAAGATTCTGGAATAATTTTTCTATTTTTTCTTGGTGAGGTGGGCGAAAAGGAAAAAATATGGGGGTAATCCCATTTTTCATTAAGATGTTTCAGCTGTGGCAACAGCAGAACAACAATTTTACAAAGCTCTATAGGAACTGCAACTAAAAACTACAGTGCAGAGAAGGCGATGTTGTTTTGCACTGACTTTTATACTTCAGATGTTCCCAGTACTGCACAGCACAAATTTAGTGCACAGTTTAGAAAACAAATGAACTGCTAATCAATAACACTGTGTTTTGTTTCTATTCTTGTGAGTGCTTCTAAAGAATCACTAAGTATATTAAGAATATTATTTTGCAACAAACTTTTTGCCTCTGTAATTGATCACTATTTTGCTGACCTTTTCCTTTTGCACCAAAAAAGAACTACAGCCCTGTAGGAAAAATGAAAAAAAAAAAATAAATTACATTTCAGATTATATTGGCTTAGTGTATTGAATGTGTTCCCAGAGATATGTCCCAGAATCTATCGTGGTTTGCAGTGATAGTTTATAATTAAACTTCTTGTTCCCTGGAGGGCCCTTGTTATGGCTTTCTAAGAGTGAAAATACAATGTGATAGAAGTGTCTTTGTTTTTTTCACCTCAGATGAATGGAACAAATGTCCAGATTCACTTAAACTACTGCCAACATGTAATCTTTGGGAAAAAAAAAGAAAAAAACCAACACCAAAAAACCCAAAAAAACCCCTGTTTGTTTATTTGAAGGAATTCTGCCAGTATTTGCAAGCAACTTAAATGCAGGAACAAATGGTTATTTAATTATTTTAAAGCACTAGTATTGTATTTATTGGCCTATTGTTTGTGCTAAATTGAGCTGTTGTCATGATGTTAGTCTTCTTAATACAACACACAAATATGCAGTTAATATCCTGAGGATTTTTAAAAAAGATGTTGCCTTGTCAGATGTCTTTCAGAACCGGCTTTGTTGTAATAGTTGGATTGTCTTTTGTTTGGGTATTGTTCCTGTAGTCAGTTCACACAGGGTAATCAGCTCAGCCTTTTTCCACTTCCAACTCTGTTAAAGCTATTTTACCAAGTCTGAAGTGTTCCTCCCTGCCCCTCTGCTCCTTTTGCAGGTGTTTTTCACAGAGATGCTCTGCAGCTTCCTGGTGGTGGCACTGGGCAAAGTCCAACCCAGCAGGGCTGAACAGGGCTCTCAGACGGATAAATCAAGGTCCACAGTTTGGCTGATGGGGTTGAACGGTTTTTGTGAAGACAAGTTAGCTCAATACCACTGAAACGCATGAATGCCCGGCCTTGGCTGTGGCTGATGGCATGTTACTGTCAGAAAGGCAACATTGCCTTTCGATCCCCCTGTGAAAGCTCTGCTTTTTTTTTGAATTCTCCAATTAGTGGAATTAATGCATGAGGGTTTTACAGGCAACATCCTGCCTGGAACCACATGTTGGACAAGGGTGAATTAGGAGATACACTCAGGGTCGGGCTGACACTCAGGAAAGGAGTTGTTACAAAGTTTCGAAATATTTCTGTCCTCCAACTTGGCTCTCAGACTGGGCTGGATCCCAGTGAATGTATCCTCTAGTTTATCACTTACACCTACTGAATTTTAAAAATTAGAACAGGCTTTTGAGAGTGACCAAGCTCCTTTGGCTGCATTTTTGTTTCTCTCTGTCTTTTATATACCAGGGATTAAGAGCTGACTGTCTTGCAGTAGTAGCTTTCTAAATTAAACATCAATTTAGAATTAGGTGCTTAACATGACTATAGTGGCTTTGGGTGTCCTGTAATTGAGTTTGATAGTCTCCTTGGATAAGAAAACCTGCCAGCTGCAGGTATGCATGTCCCATTCAACTTTTGTTATTTGGATAGTGAATAATTTCTGTTTCATCTAGGTGTTCCTCCATTTTTGAGAGAAAGACTAACGAGGCTATGATCCTTCCCAAGCTAATCAGTATGCTGTCTCAGGCATAGGCTTGTGCTAGTCCGGCTTGACATGGCCAAATACAGATGCAGTGGTGGTTTGGGGCAGCGCTTTCAGGAACAGATGCTGGCCTCCAGTTTACTCAGGAGGCCTCATCCTTTCCTGCTCTTATCTGCTCTTCATCTTCCCCAGTTCTCTTCCACTCTGCAACATTCCCAGCTATCCCCCAGACTGAGGCTCACCCTTTGTAATGGCACATCACTGCTTTATGGACAGCTTCACCCAGGTCACTGCCTTTCTTACTAGCTTCCTCACACCGCTGAGGTTGCTCATGACAAAAAATCAGCATTGTTTCCTAGTCTGGTTTCTGAGATTTCTCACCATGCCTCCTGTCCCCAGAGTGAAGCAATTGTTGTCGCACGGCATGCTGAACTCTCCATGACCAGTTTGAGGGATTGCTCAACTGCAGCATCTTGTGGTACAGCACCAGAACCTGTCTCCAATTAGCTTGGGAGCACAATTCCAGACACATGTATTTGGTTCAGCAAACTCTATTTGTTTGTTGGGTGTTGAAGTTTTTCTAAGCTTATGCTTTATTCATAGCATAAGTGACATTTCTGCAGGAGGTGGTGATGTGTTTCTAGGTCTTAGGTTTTTTTCTGTTTTTGAAAGTACACATCAAACGGCGGTGTGCCTTAGATAATGTATGTATGAGTAAAATTGTGGTAATAACCAGGGTCTTATGAATTAAATTAAACAAATAGAGTCACTAGCTTTCAAAAACAATGTGGCGTTACCGTGGTGAAAGAAATAATTTTGATTCAAGGATGGAATAGATCTCATGTTGAAATTTAATTTTATGTTACTGTTTTGTGATTATGATTGTTGGATTATTCATAGGATTTAAATGCACACCTTTTAAAATGAAATGTGGAAATACAGATATTTAAACAATTCATTTCAAGATCACGAGGTACATCATTACCTCATCTACAAGACAATTTCATTGCTTTGATTCTCCTTGATCTCAAACAGGTAGCAACCAGCTTTCAGTAATGTCCCTTCATAATGTTTCTTTTTCAATATTCCCATGCCTCAGACTAAATTGCTTCTCCTGAAGATGTTTCATGGCCAAAATGTCAGTATTTGAATCCTGAATTTGTTGGATCTCTCTTCTTGGTTTTTCTTTTGGACTGTTTTCAGATTAATAATGTGAGAGTAGATAAGCTTAATGGAAAAAAAAAAAAGAAAGAGTGTATATTTCAGCATGTTATACCAATAATACTATTATGTAGCATCAGAAGAATAAAGCTGTGTGTTTCTCCAGTGCCCTGAGAAGAATCCCTTTTTTTAAACCCTTTCCTCTCACAGATTTATATTCCTGTGGGAATGTAAGGGATACCAAGGGCAGCAGCTCTTGTGTGCAGCTGTAGTTATCATTAAAAGAGATAAGTATTTGAAGGAATTTTGATATTTCAACCATGCTTTGATATCAAAGGTCTGTTGTGTGAAAAACAGAACTATGCCAAAAAAAATATAGAGACCATTGATTGGTACTGTCTGCTTCATTAAAAGAAAAACCTCTAAAATGCATTCTGTTTTTAAGAAAGAAGATCATAATAAGCACTAGAAACTCTTAGTCAGGTGCTGTGAATCGCAATAATTCCTTATGGAATGAAACACACCTATACATACCTTCACAGAATCACAGAATCATTATGGTTGGAAAGGACCTCCAGGGTCATCACCTTTCTCCTAGCATCTCTCTCACCACTACACCATATCCTCAAGCGCCGCATCTATTCGTTCTTTAAACACCTCCAGGGATGGTGATTCCACCACCTCCCTGGGCAGTCTGTTCCAGTGCCTAACTACCCTCTCAGTGAAGAATTTCTTCCTAATATCTAATCTAAACCTCCCCTGATGCAACTTGAGGCCATTTCCCCTTGTCCTATCATTACTAATTTGAGAGAAGAGACCAACACCAGCCTCGCTATAACCTCCTTTTA